>JACXIT010000133.1:1956837-2015825 GCA_014737525.1 Bombus difficillimus | reverse complement strand
GATAATCATTTATTATTCAACGTTATAGTACCACGCCAGAATAATATAATTCTCAACGAGAATTGATCGTAAAATTTTTCCAAATAATAAAAAAGAAAAAACTATTTAGACGACATGGTCGAAAAAGTATAAACTCGAACGTTACGCGATATGCTTCGACCTATCGCGTTTCGTGAAACAAAATACATTCGCGTGGTAGACGATGCGTTAACGATTATCGCTTTTCGTAAAGAAATAGGCTCGTCTCCTTCGCGTCATCGATCATAAACAAAACGAAGGATACAAAACGCTAGAATACCTCGCCGACGATTCGATAAATGTTTGGTCGTCGTAGGTTAACATTTTGACTGCCACGACGAAATCACGCGTTTCGCTGAGGGCGCCACGGGCGTATTTTTATTATTCGAAGCATACAATGGCAAAATAATAATAAATTGACGATGTAAGACAACGTTCTTCCCTAATGGACCGTTTATCTTATTGGCGATTATTGGTAACAGTTGATAACGACATATTATAACAAGGTTTCGTTTGTTTCAACAAAACATTCGCACTCGATATTTTGTCCTAAGCAAAACGTGCAGAATATACAGTCGAAACGCGTAGAGGATATTAGTAAGCGGATTACGATCATTTTTACGATTTCGACGAAACATTCGGCCGAAATGGTAGAGGTAAAAGAAATTATCTTTGCGATAAACCAACGGTAGTGGTAGATCTCAATAGAGGAACATGTGCCGTAGATTTATCAGATCAAATGATAGCGTATTCTACGCCACGTAGAAGTACCCTCGAGTGGTATATAAAATTAGCTTTAGAGTTATCGTTAAATACGTCAATTTCAAACGCGACGATACTCCATAAACAAGCAACAAAAACAGAAATCGAGGTATCGGATTTTAGAATGGCACTCGCGATGCACCTTACGCAGTGCCATTCACCGGAGCCGTGAAATATACTTATTCGACGAAGATCGCGATACGAAATGCAGAGGAAAGAAGGGCAAGCGTATCTGGCAGGAAAATTTTGCAGAGTGGTATAAAAAAATTGTTAAACAGTTAGGATGAAAAATTGTTAAGAATCGGACGAAAAAGGTGACCACCTATCGTCCAGATTGTATAGACGAGCCACATTTATGTTTCACGCGTTTTAACACAGTGCACCGTCGGATGCAACGTTTGTTCTTATTTTTTTTTATCGATGTTCTAATAAAAATGTTTAATCGTTCAATGGGGCTCTTTTTGTTTCAAAGTATCTTCTATTTATCGGTTATATTCAAAATACCCCAACTGTGAATTTTCATACAATTTTTACAAGTTCAAGCTCTCGGGTCACCAATGACCACCGTGGCAGTCAAAGTGTTAACACGTTGACTGTCGCGTCAGCCATATTCGGGTGACGCTTATTTTACTACTCGCGAAGGATCGTCGTAAGTATTTGAAAAGATATTCCACAGGAAGTAATAAAACTATCGAATTGTTATAAAAGTAATACGAAAATGATTTATTAAGAAAATTATTTAGAATGTAAAACTTTAAAGCATTCTATGCAAAGCTGAGATTGGTCGGGACAATTTGGACAATAAGTTGTTCTTTTCTTTAAATTCTCCGTGTCTTTGATCTTTGTTCGACGTCTTTTATCTGCAAAACATAGTTTGCACGCGCGTCTAATGTTTCTTCCGGAATCATTTTTCCAAACGGCGATATTACGCTGACTCCGTCGAAGACAAGGATTTTCCGTATTTTCAAACAACCCTAATAATTTTGCGGCTAATAATTCTCTAAATCTTCTAACATTCACATCTTTCCTTGTTGCAATTTTGCAAACCGTCAAAGCGTTCGCAACAGAAATTCCTAGAAGGAATCGAACGCCAAGTTTTCGGTACCATTTGATCCCTTTTGTAATCGTGGTGGCACGAGAAACCACGCTCGTAGCCTGAAGGAGATTTCGTTGAAAACACGCGCACGGCAGTGAACGTGTTAAGGAAGTAGATGGACGCGCAGGAGGCGGCAATGATTTTTCCTTTTTCTGTTCGCGCGGGTATTAAACCTGCGTAATCGGCGATCGCGCGTTAAAATGGCAGCTTGTCAAGCGCGTTGTACGCCGTTGTATGCTCATGGGCTGTCGCCGTGGTCGAGTAGCCGGCATAATGTCGATCCACGAGCGTCGCGGATAAAGCTCGGTGCCAGGACACTCCAGCGGAGTGGAAAGTAGCTGTTGACATATTGCTGCCAGGTATTGGGACACGACGCGCAAGTAGGCGGGGTGGCTTAACCTATGCGGTATATAATATACGCCTCCACGGTATCCAACTGGCTTGCTCGCACGAGACAGCAACGCATCATCGTAACAGCATTTTCACGTTTCTCTATCGACGACAATTGCGAGAACGACGTTTACGCGAACGTGAATCAACGCGTCGACCGGCACACGGTGCTCATTCACGGTGTTCCACGTTGTTAAGCTTTATCCACCGATTAAGGTAAGATAAACTTCATGGAACGGAGAATGGCTAACAACTCGAACGACTCGCGCGAATGACATCGTCGGGGGAAAAACCGCGCAAATACGATATAATATTTTACAAAAGTGAAACGTCGTACACACGCCGATCGAGTCGATAAATTGAAAAATAAAGTTAATAATTCTATTGTAGGATCTTTGCCACGATTAGTTTATTCGCGATAAATAGATCGAACGGATGTTGATTAAACGATGGTTGTTTAACGCGAACTGATCGCAATAACGCGTTACAATTGAAACACCTAGATAGTTAATTAACGACTCTCTCGACAACGCAATTCTCAATCTCCGACTTCTCAGCTCACAACGACCGTTAACTCCTTTTTGTCCCTTAACAACCCCTCGTCTTTTGTCTTAGTTTCGCTTCTTTCGTCTTAGTCCCACCGCGCGCACGCATCGCAAACGCTTGTTTATAGTTCGCCCAACAACGCTCGTCCACGATACTACGCCGTTTGTTAAACTCGTTGATTGGAACGAGTCGGAGTTTCAAAAGCTGACAACCGGCGATCGTCGTTATCCCGTTGTTCGTTACGCGCGTAAATTTCGTTTCCCGAACGAGCGGCAAGCTCGCGATAATTTTATTTAGCCGTTAAGAACGGAGAGTTAAAAGCTCGTTAGAAGCTAGATTCGCGATAATGCCAACTATTAAACAGATGCGAGAAGATAGACGTAGGAAAACGAAGCTTCTGTTATCGGATATTATCGCGCTATAGCTCGAGTGGATTAATTATCCGGCGATACGGCGAGAGACAGTACGTTTGAACCGGTTCGTCGACGAAAAGAGCGCGCGAGTCGAACTCGCGAAGGACGTATCCTCGATGGTATAACTACGGACCGGCATACGTCGAAAACTTGTTTATGCGCTTGCACAGCGTATAGCGAATCGATTTTGCCTCGATGGTCAGCAAATTCAAATCCATATCGGTGAAATGGCTGGCCGATAGCGTATAGGGCGTAGGCCGCCACTGGCTGCTTAGTAGTCTCGACTAGCTCCTAAATCACGTCAATTAACTCGTTACGACTCGAGAGAATTAATCTAAACGTTTCGAGAAACGTATAAAACGCTGCTACGGTATTTATCAACGCGATATCTCTTATCTTCCATTCGTATCGCGTTCCCATACAAATATCCATCGCGTTGGTCCATAGAATTGCTGAAACTTTCAACTAGTTTCTTGCGAATCGTATCTTGCGTTTCAACGTTGTCGCCAAGTTGTATCTAAATTTTCGTTTTATCGTTAATTGCATAACGTGCGCGTTACCATCGAAGGACGATAGACATCGATTACGCGTTTGTTGGATTTTTTTAGAAACACGTTGGTGGTTTAACGCGTTGGTCGCCACGTCGCACATATCTATGCGGCGGGTATACTTCCATGGGGGCCCCGTCACCAAAGTATGGCGACGCTCTTCTTGTTCGAGTTAATTGAATATACGGTATTACATATAGGATATGCAACATAAAAATATTAGAAAACCTACATTACACCGTACTTTTTATTCATTTATATTCTGCATAATATATTATATTATTCTATATCGCATGGTGTATTTTCGGCCAGTCGCGGGGAGACGCGTTCGCGAGGAGGCGCGTCAACCGGAGTCGTAAATTCCCGTTACGATTATATCAAACGACACCACGAACAGGTCGATCCCCTTATTTCTTGTGGGATAATAGGGGTAGTTATTGCGGAATAAAACTGTAGTCTACAGTTTTATAAATATATATTTTCCAACAACTTATACGCACAAATCTTACGTCGATTAATTAGATATATATGTTGCAATGATTAATCGGAATGAACTTGATGGCTGATTCGTAGAAGTATAGAGTAGGGACGAGAGTTGATGAGTACTCCACTAAGGGTGAACGAATGGTTAAGGTGATTGCCCGATGGTTGCGAGAACAGCGAAGACACGTCTCGTGTTACTACGGCGGAAGGTTCGGTGTGGGTGTGCCCTTTTGAACTAGGAACGCGGATTCGTTGTTCACGCTTTTCGGTAGGAAAGTGAGGGTAACGATCCGCGATGCCCATTGGTTATCGTCAACGTTAATTAGTGAAAATACGAGAAGAAAGTTTCCTGCCAACGTGGCTCATGGGTGTCCTCGTTCTTGGGAAAATCTGCCTTTCCGTTAGACGAACCGTCGCTCTCTTCGTAATTTGTACGAGCGTGGAATAAACCTAAAGACTGTTTCAAGGACCATCCATAAACCTAAAATACTTATATGAATAGAGACGAAGTTAAAAAGAGTCGGTTTATGGTGGTTCTGTGGCGAATCAAGCAGCCTCGGTCGTCAAACGGTCGAGGAACGAAACGACGACGGCACAAACCTCCCGCGGCAACACCAGAGGGCCAACGGCGATTGGACGATTTTCTCGCTAGTGGTCGAATTAGGTCCGCGTTAGAATATATACCGCGATTAGCGAGACACCCTCTGCGTCTAAGGCAGGGACTACCGGGCATAGCCTTACCGACCAGTCCACCGGTAGTCTCGGGACGAAACGCAACGAGCGGAATCTTCTTTAGGAACCATCTACGAGGATCGGCCGACAAACAACTGGAAGTGGGATCCAACCGATCCCCTTCAGTTCCTTAGGTTTATTGGGGTTCGGTGTGAAGGTATGTGGGCCTTGGCGGTCGGACCATGAGGGACGTCGCACGGACCATCACGCGACGTAACACATGGTATTCGTTAAAACAATCTAAACACATTTGGGCTGATTTTGGACGCTTCGAACGATAGTCGTAGACTCTCCTCGCTTTCAAATATATTTTCACGCTGTTTACCGAACATTTCGAGGATGAAAGAATCACCGATGTACGTCTCACAAGTATGCTTCTCGACTAACTGAAAGATCTGACGTATCTGCCACGAGGTCCCTCGGAATACTCTAGCTCCGTAACAGAAATCCTAGAATACTCCATTTCGGAACTAAATAATCTTTTCTTTACAACGAATCGAAGACGATAAACAACGGATCGAATACAACGAACGACGAATTACCGTTTGTCGCTTCGTTTACGTTCTGCGTAGCGGCGGTTGAATTCGGGCCCCGCAGGAAACTTAGCCGAATCACGCTGGGCGACAAACGCGTTAAACGGACGTTAGAACGAATTTACGTTCCATCGAACGAATAAATAAAACGTTCGAAAAGATTCCACCGGAGACTGTTAATTCGAGATATCTCCATAACGCAAGTACGTGTCGTATTTTCTCGTCGTCGAACAGGGATCGTTACAGAGAGTAAAAATCGAACAACGCGCATCTAGCGCGCTATACGACGCGTAGCGCGCGAGTCGAGTTACGGTTAACGCGGAACGATGTTTCTTCCTTTTGACGCAAAAAGCAGACGTGGAATTTTCGTGAAACGAGAACACAGCATTCGCTTTCATAACGCGTTAAACTCGCGTTACGAATTTCTCGTCGTAATATCCGTTGCGACGATATCGCTCGCACAGATCGTCGTATCCGATTTTCGAATATACACGAAAACAGTCATCGACGAGGATGAATCTGAGCGTGACGATCGGAAGACCCGAACGAAGATGTTTCTAAATGTACATTTACGAAGCTGAAAGAAGAGAAAACGAGCGTTTGCTGTAAGCCAGCGATGGACCACCTTACACAGTTAGGCCAAATGGATCGCCCACGCAGCGTAGAAATCTGTGAAAGGAATACCAAGCTCTGGGCTACCAATACCGTTAAATTGTTCCTGGCATTTCCCTTCGAGAAACTATTCAAGGTATACTACTTTTAATTTGGAACTGACGACTGACGCAATTCATCTACGAGTCTGTCATCGACGTAGGCGTTTTCTATTAAAACTCGTAAAACCGAGTCCATGTTCGGCGTTAACGTCCACGCGGCTCTGTTTCGTATTTCTGACGTACGATTTTTCGATAAAAATTCGTTTCGAACGACCTCGTTCCACGATATCGTCGTCGCTGGTCCGTAGTCGCCAAATCGGTTAACTCGAAAACAAGCGAAAAAGAGAGAAGAAATTACGTAAGACGAGCATCGAACCGCTTTCGACAATTTCCAAAAGTGCAATTACGTTGACCATCGCATTCTGTGAACTGCTCGATCGTTATTTATTTGCCATAATTTTGCGACGTAGGTACACGGAACACGCGTATTCTTTGCAAAGTTCCAGGAACCTCTCTCTCTCTCTCTCCCGGAAATCGTCGAGGACCGATCGTTTTCTCGATTTCCCGTCGTTGTAGCCGTAGACTTAAACATTCAACGCTGTGACTATCAAATACTCGTCGCGATATTATTACAACCAAGCGTTATGTATCAGGAAATGTTTCTTTCGTTTTATAAGGAAATAATAGACGCACAATGTGTTTTGTTAGTTTATCGAATTATGCACGAACGTAATGATAGAAACAGAACGAAATGGAACGCAGGTAATTCGATAAAATGATATAAAACGGAAATTTTTGTTCGGCTATTATCGCCTTATGAGACGAAAGAAACTTTTCGGACAACCTAATACTCATCTCCAGCGTACGCTGTTCATCGACGATCGTTCGAAGAGCTTGCGAGCTTTCTCGCGACTCGCGTTCGTCGATGTTTGTGCTACTCGACCGCGCACTTGGCAAAATTTGAATCGATACGATGTTCGCGAATTAAATTTACGCCCGTTGCTCGTCTCTGATCCTTCGAGACAAACGTTGCAAGAAATTGCATCCGAGTTTCGCAGTCGACGTTGTTCGCTTCCCCCTGAATCCAAAACTAAAATCTTTCGCTCGAGTGGAGATTTACTTATCGTACTGCGTTCGACGAAATCGCGTTGCAAATAAATTCTAATCTCCTCTGAAACGAAAGAGCAGCTTCCCTCATCCTCGACGCTCGTACTCGACGAAGAGAATTTCGTCGTTACCAAAGTATCACCCTCGTTGCCTGCTACTTACGACAAGCAACCAGCCACAGCAGCTAAAACTATTCGTCGTACGAACGTTGAAGAGAAAAAGGCTCGTTCCGTCAAAGTACTTTCGAGCGATCGTTAAAATTCGCATTACCGCAACCGAGTTTCCACGGGGGCAAAGAAACGGTGCTTGCAGCGATCTTTTCGAATAACAGAGCAGACACCGATAGTAACGATCTGCCTGAAGGAAGCCAGGCAAAAAGGAACGCTCGGAATAGGGGACACCGTGTATATAATACCAGTCGGTGTCACTTGCACAAGCCACTTCTCTGGAACTTTGATTGGACGATTCGAGAAGGAGAGAAAGAGACACAGACACGTTTGTAAAACTTTTCCCCGGGCTGGTATGCCCGAATGTAAATGTCAATAGGCGGATAGCCAGGAAGAAGGGAGAGAAGGAAGGAGCGAGAAACGCTGTTATTTCACCGTTGCGATCTGTCTCTGGTTGCATGGGCAATCGCGGCTGCAGGTAAAACCCGCCGATCGCGATTGGCAGCTCTCTCGATGTGGAAATTCTCCCACCTTCGGTCTCGGTACCCACCTTCGATTCCGCGTGCCTCTCGATCGCCCCCCTCCCCGCCATTCTAAAGAAGCTTCTCGCGATCGCGATCTCCGCGGATCCAGCCGACCCTTCCTCTCCGCTTCATCGCCATAGCCGCTAATTCCAGAAAATATGGCTGTCCGAATCGATCGCCGGCTGCTTAACGCGATCCACGTTCTCGTCGCTAGCGTCGATACGCCTTTATCTCGTGCGCGATCGAATCGGCAAATAGTAGCGTCCAATAGTAGTCGCGTCTTACGGCTGCAACGCGCAACATACGGAAATCGCCGTTTAATTTCCAATTACCTGAAAATTCGTCGTATCGATAATTTAGCCGTTTTGGCGCGTCTCTCGATCGTTATTTACGTGGAAATTGTCATCCTTGGGAAACGCGAGGATCGACGATTACGTTTCCATCGTATCCTGTGCAAGGCGTCGATCGTAACGCGCGGAAAAACGCTACGTCGTCGCGGTTGACGTTCGTCGGAAGGATAACGAAACGATCGGACGTGCTCTTCCGATAGACGCGCGTCGTCTCGTACAGAGGAGAAGAAAAAAGGAAAGAGAAGCGCGAGATACATATCGAGTATTTTACAGCTCGTGCTAGATTTTATATTTAGGAAGCCACCGTGTAACCTTAGAACTACTGAATTAGGTTAGAACGAAAATACTGGCACCCACACGCTCGCCACTCTCGCGTCTCTCCGCGTTACGCGTTCCGCGTTCAACGGCGAAACTGACAATTTTTCCATGCAGTTTCGCGCAACCTGTTACGCTGGCCCAAACGATTCTCGTTACAAACGTTGCATCAGGTACTCGATAAACCGCGAGTAACCGGCGAAACGTAAGTAACAAGCTTTCTAAATACGATTTTCCTATAAACGCTACGTTACGAAGTGGCAAGGAAATATCGAACGCAAACCGAGATACGCGTCCAACGCGAATTTCCGTTGCACGGAATATTAATATTGCGTTGTAGAACGCTTGACTCGTCGCGACGTTCGTCGAGACAATTCAACGCGACAGTTACAGCGAATAATTCACGAGCGTTTGAAATCTGGAAATTGTACGAAAAGCGCGCACCTCGTTTTTCCTACGATAGAAACGTGTCTCGGTTAGCGCTCGATGTTTTCTTACGATTTTACAACGAAGTCGTCCGTGGCGAAATTTTACAGACGCGACGTACCTTCTTTATTTTCGCTCGCAGATCGAATAGCGAAAGCCTGTAACCGATCGAAATGAGAGATAAGTTTGCTCGAGTAGAAAATGCTGGCATCTTTTTTTTTAGATCTGTGGCATGTGCGTGGCTTTTAGAATCGCGTTACAATCCGAAAGCTTCTCCTAAAATATACAGAAGCGAGACGAATCGAACGCAATACGAACAAACGTATTTTTTTTTTTCGAGGATCGAAAACGCGAAGGTCGTCGACAAATTCGACCCGAGAAAATAGATTACGCTTACCAGTTCGCTAAGAATCCGAAGACATCCGTTCGAAAGCATTGTCTTTTCGTATTTATACATCACGGGACGATTAAAGGAAATATCCCAACGACGGAATATGAAAATATTTTTGGGAATATTTATCGTAATTCGAGTTGTCGCGTATATATATAAATAGATATTTACGAAACGTCGTCGTTGGCATAGAAAAAATGACAGCGATGTTCGAAGCGATATCGCTAGGTTCGGAGGAAATCGATGTAAATGAGAACGCGATATCGGCCGTTCGACTTAAGCGATGCTTGACGCGAGGAGAAAAGTGGACGCGCGCGCGCATAGCCATAAAAGGCATTCGCAAAAAGGGTTGAAGCCAGGATGTAGTTGTCGAATATAAAACTAGTTCTGCCCACGTAATTACGAATCGATCGCGGCGTTGATAACCAAATGAGAACGCGCCACCACGCCGCGACGGGTTCTCTTAATTAAAAATGACGAAGCGAAATTTTCGTGGCAGCCAGCAAAGATAAATACGCGTAAGTACGTGCCAATGGCATCGATCACGCAGTTCGTAAATGACCCTGCCAACGGTGCCAACCGGTCGGCTCGTTACTCTCCGTTCGAGGAACAACGTTTTACCTATGCAAACTGAGCGTTCGCGTTGAAAAAAGGGCTGCAATTAGAGGCGGTATCGCGAGCAAACCGAGACTACCGTGCCATTAATCAAAACAAGACAGAAACGATTTAAGAAGCTGCGGTCGGTTCGGAACGTCGAGTTCGCCTCGCTTCCAGCATCCTCCGCGACGTCTTATCCTTCCGAGCGCTGCCGGATTTAAATAAATTTCAATACCGTCGGCCGCGAGTAACCATCTCGTCGTGCAACTTTTACTTTTACAACGAAACTGCTTAATATTTATCCGTTTGATCGATTGCCAGCTTTTTCGAATCACCGCGTACGGAGGCCAGCTATACGCGACAGTTGCACGATTTACCATTCCGTCTGATCGTATCGCGTAAATACCTATAACGGTTCCTTCTTTCTTTAACGTTAACGAACGTGAAAAACGAACGTACGAAACGCCAGATATTTTTAAATGCTAACGGTAACTTTGCGTATTATTTCCTCGGATATATAGCCGTTTCTTTACTCTCATTGTCAGGTTTCGCGGTTTGAAATTCCGTTTCTACGCTTTGACCGCCACGCCAAAATCACACGTTTCGTTCACGACGCCACGCGTTTCTTCTTTCGCGACTCGTCCACACCTTACGTTACAATTTCATTAACGCTCGTTTCATCCGCCCGTTACTACTATCGCGCTTGGTCTCTGTTTCGTCTCTGTGATCCACCTGTCGAAGGATAAGCAGCGAACGCCCAACGAAAATCCAACTCTAATCTAATTTTGTTTCTATTACCGGGTGAACGTGTAACTAGCAGCGCGTCGCAAGTTTCACGAGGATCTAGCACGCGAATTTAACGGTTCGTTAAAGAATTAGAAATCCCGTTGAATCGATATTTTTAAGCATCTTTGAGATTCAACGTCAAACTTTGTTTGTCATATACTCTGTTGCAGAATTCTGTTAAGAACGATGGTAATACACGTTAGGAATTCGTTGCCTGCCACGCCGAAATCACAAGTTTCGCTCACGACGCCAAAATAATAATAAATTGACGATGTGAGACAACGTTCTTCCACGATGGACCGTTTACCTTATTGGCGCGTTATTGGTAACAGTTGATAGCGACGTATTGTAACAAGGTTTCGTTTGTTTCAACAAACCATTCGCACTCGATATTTCGTCGGAAGCAAAACGTGCAGAATATACAGTCGAAACGCGTAGAAGATATTAGTAAACGGTATTACGATTATTTTTACGATTTCGACGAAACATTCGGCCGAAATGGTAGAGGTAAAAGAAATTATGTTTGCGATAAACCAACGGTAGTGGTAGATCGCAACAGAGGAACACGTGCCGTAGATTCATCAGATCAAATGATAGCGTATTCTACGCCACGTAGAAGAACCCTCGAGTGGTATATAAAATTAGCTTTAGAGTTATCGTTAAATACGCCAATTTCAAACGCGACGATACTCCATAAACAAGCAACAAAAACAAAAATCGAGGTATCGGATTTTAGAATGGCACTCGCGATGCACCTTACGCAGTGCCATTCACCGGAGCCGGGAAATATACTTATTGGACGAAGATCGCGACACGAAATGCGGAAGAAAGAAGGGCAAGCGTATCTGGCAGGAAAATTTTGCAGAGTGGTATAAAAAAATTGTTAAACAGTTAGGATGAAAAATTGCTAAGAATCGGACGAAAAAGGTGACCACCTATCGTCCAGATTGTATAGACGAGCCACATTTATGTTTCACGCGTTTTAACACAGTGCACCGTCGGATGCAACGTTTGTTCTCATTTTTTTTTTTTTTTTTTTGTCGCTGTTCTAATAAAAATGTTTAATCGTTCGATGGGCACTTTGTGTTTCAAAGTATCTTCTATTTGTCGGTTATATTCAAAATGTCCCAACTGTGAATCTTCGTACAATTTTTACAATTGTAAAAAGTTCGATCGCTCGGGTCATCAATGACCACCGTGGCGTCACGGGAGAAATCGTGACCGGTCAAGTGGCAGTCAAAGTGCGAAGCAATAAATATCTGTAGCTCGAATAATGCGGATTATTAATCGTTTCAAGGGAATTCGAAGAAAGGCGGAGAAGAAAAGACCTTTCGCTTCCTTTTTTACGACGCTTGTACCGATCAGTTAAATTTATATCCTCCGTTTTAATCCAACCGATGTGCGCGGATCTTTTTTAAAAATATCTCGTTGCCACTCGTGTTCCCTTCCACGGACCGTGCATTATTTCATCGTAACCTTGCCTAGCAGAATTTCGCCTTACTTCGCCGACCGATCGACCATTGACTAACGAGCCTCGCAACGAGTTCGCCCACCCGTGGCCGATACGTCGCTGTTCGATATCCCTGGCGATTAAACAAGTATGTACACAGCATTGTTACGCGGCGGAATTTAGAAAAGGCGACGTCGAACCACGCAACGCTACGCGCTCCTTCTTCTCGTTTCTTTCTCTCTCGTGAAAACGCGAGCCGCGATGACGAAATGCTTCGTTGTCTCGCGCCAATCCGTAAACTCGCCTATTCTATTTCTACGACGATTACTATATACCTGTTTGAGATATATTTTTGGTTCCTCTGACTCGTCTCGGGGCGTGGTACGCGAATTAAACGAATTAAATGGATCAGCTTGTAAACGTAAGACGATGCCTGAAGGGAAAGATCTCGAAAATCGGCCATTGTCCTTGCCGGTGAAACTAAAAATCTTTCAGCAGATAAATCTGCAGCCGCAGCTCGTGCTTCGAAAGGAAGCTGTCTTTTCCCGAGGAACTAATTTCGCGCGATAAACTAGATCCACGAACGTACGAGGGCTACTTTAGAAAATTCGACTAACAAATTCGAAGCAATTCGCGTAAGTTATCGATTTAAGGAATTTACAGAGATAGAAATATCCTTGGGATATCGTTTGCTCGGAAGCAATCGATTTATACGACGAACAGTTTATCGACTGTGATAGAGGCGCGTGTCAGAAAACTATAGAAAACGGCAGATAAATGGCAAGAATCTTGTAGACGCGTGATATCCTTATAACCGAAAGAAAGTACGTCGACTCTTGGGCAGCCTACGCCGCGAATACCTGTTGCTAAAAATCTACGCTGCCGAGATGCCAGCCTCTCCCAAAAAGGGCGTTTAATCTCCGTATCGATTTGCATACCCCACGTTCATCGAACTTTCTCGTTCCCACAATGCCCATTAATCACTTAACCCGGTGCCAGTACACCTCAGCTCGTACAAAGAGTCAAAATATCGCGTGGAAGCAACCGTCGTGATTTCACAATGACACGGTCCTTTGTTACACATCGTACGCAGCGTGCTTTACGTTCTGGCACGGACGTACGTCTTAATTAATCAAGAGATCGTTCGGACGGATAACCGACGCTCTTACGCGCGTGCATTCGACGAAGAAACGATCGATCGTAAGAATTCGAAAACCACTGGACGGGAGAAAGTTTCGTCGATGCGACTAACGGCGTGCTCGATGGAGGAAAAACGAGAGAAGGCGAGACGAAGTAAAACGATAGAGTCGAACGAACGTTACGTTTGAGTGGCGACCACCGCGATCGTTTCAAGGTCGTAAAACCGAGCACGAGCGTCGAAAAAGAACGTTAGTGGGAATCGGGTTTGATCGGAATTCATCAGCCGCGTACAACCTGGAAATCGCGTCGTCTATCTGTTCTCTTAATTTCGAACAGCCACCAGTCGTTATCGCGTTACGTTTTTTATGTTATTAACGCATCAACGTCTAGTACAATCGCTCTTCCTGCGCGATTTTCTACAGAAAAATATGAAAATACGCGGCCCAGTACAGCGCTACCTGTGGCCGTTTCAGCCGCATCGGTGGTGGAACGACGCATCTCGCCAAGTCTGTACATCACCGCGATATCATCCGTAAGACACCGTCTACAACGTACAGACACGCTATATTTTTATCACCTATTGACATACGTATAATTTTATGTGCTAGATTAGGTTAGATGCGTAGTAGTACTACTTGTATGTGAACATCAGTGTGTAGAAGCAGGCGTGTGGGCGGCGTCTCGAAAACAAACGAACGTAAACTGCTCAATCGGCTAACAGTCGGGTATGGAAGAAAGTGCTGAGACGCGTGCAAGCGCGTATCGATGAATATCTTTGGAATCGTTTATCAAATAAATATATAACTATTCTAATATAAATTCCAAGTGTAGATTTAGCGTTCCTATACCATTATTTCGGCTACTGAGATCCAAAATTCTCAACATATACCATATACGATGTTGACGTCGAACGAGAAACGATATATTTTAATCTTTATCCTTTGTAATTATTATTGAGATATAATTTTGTGTGCTATACTAGATTAGCCGCGTAGTAGTGACACACTTATGCGAATATGAGTGTGTACAGCGTCTGGAAAAACAGATGAATGCAACTGTTCCGTTGGCGGTGTGGTATGGAAGATGCTGAGACGCGTGCAAGCGCGTATCGATGAATATCTTTGGAATCGTTCATCAAATAAATATATAACTATTTTAATATAAATTTCAAGTGTAGNATTTAGCGTTCCTATACCATTATTTCGGCTACTGAGATCCAAAATTCTCAACATATACCATATACGATGTTGACGTCGAACGAGAAACGATATATTTTAATCTTTATCCTTTGTAATTATTATTGAGATATAATTCTGTGTGCTATACTAGATTAGCCGCGTAGTAGTGACACACTTATGCGAATATGAGTGTGCACAGCGTTTGGAAAAACAGATGAATGCAACTGCTCCGTTGGCGGTGTGGTATAGAAGATGCTGAGACACAGAGAGCGCTGAGACGCGTGCAAGCGCGTATCGATGAATATCTTTGGAATCGTTTATCAAATAAATATATAACTATTCTAATATAAATTCCAAGTGTAGATTTAGCGTTCCTATATCATTATTTCGGCTATTAAGATCCAAAATTCTCAACATAATCGTCAGGACTTTCAAAGCTCTTCAAATCTCTGCGACCTTCGTTTGCCTCGTCTTATTAGTGTAGGATCTTTACTACAATTCGTTTATTTACAATAGATGAACTAAACAGGTGTTGCTTAAACAGGAAACGATAGTTGTTTAACTCGAACTGATCGCAATAACGTATTATAATTAAGACAAATAGACAGTTAATTAGCAACTCTCTCGGCAACGCAATTTGTACTCTCTGGCTTCTCAACTCGCACTGAATGTTAGCCCTCTGTCCTAAAACAACGCGTGAGACTCGTGGTAAGAAATTTGGGCCAAAAGCAATGATCACGAGCTTGACTCGCGGTACTTAGTTCGGTCCAAACGTAAACAACACGAGTCAGACTCGCGGTTCAGTTGTTCTCGATATTTTCTTACTTTACTTACGTAAGCCATATTAAAACCTGTTTGGACCTATGGGATCCAACTATGGGGAACAGCGAGTAATTCCAAGATAGAAATTCTCCAACGATTCCAATCAAAAACTCTAAGATCCTTGATAGATGCATCTTGGTATGTTACCAACGAAACGATACATCGCGATCTTAAGATACCCACGGTTCAAGTTCAGAAACAGATATAATATAAGAGTTAACAACCACCAAAACCCATTAGTTACCCAATTACTTGACACGACGGATCAGATCCGAGGACTAAAAAGACAATACCCCTTGGATCGAAGCATTAGATTCAATTAGAATCAAACATACTATAAACACTTCTAATCCAAGTTACAGTACCACGCCAAAATAATTTACTTAAAATTCAAATAAAAATTAAAATTAAAATAAAAATTTTGTTATGTTTCTATTATTACGTCCGTGCGTAATTCAATAAACTAATATAAAACAAAAAACATCGCGCGTGTATTATTTCCCTATAAAACGAAAGAAACTTTTCGGACAACCTGATACAATGTCTCTATTCTTTTTTCATTTATTTTCCCCATCGCATTTATGTATCAACAGGTTTGCTTAATCGATGACAATAATACTAATGATAAGGATAATTACACGCGTTTCTTCTTTCGAACGATCGAAACTGAGATTCGAGATTCTACCGGGTTGGCAACTGAGTGATTGCGGATTTTGTCATTACCACCTAATGAAAAAGTCCGCAATCACTTAGTTGCCGATGCAATATTTCCCTGGGAGTTGGAACGCGTTCGCAGCTGACGTAACTGGAGGACTCGCGTTTTCCGTGGAACAACGAAAGAGCGCAACAGCAACAACGTCGGAGGTCGTCGCCGCTGCGTCTGTCTATGGAACACCGAACGATTCGAAACGCTGGAGTCGATGTCTTTCATCGAACGATCTTCCGGGTAGCTTTCGTACTATGGCGCGTTATTAAACGAAGCCAGCCGGTTTGTAAATCACCGGGTGTCGTCTGACCGCGGAGTTCGAAGAAACGTCGCGTAGGAGTGAACGTTACACGACCAATAAATGGTTATTAATCGTTACGCGTACGCAAACGACCGGCAGATCGACGAGAAAAAATATTAGCAACGGCGATCGTGGGTGAAACGCGACAAAAGTTGTCGGTTTCTGGTTCTGTCGGTTGGTCGACGCACAGAATCGCCTTGATGGCCAAGAAAACGAGGAAATATTCATGAAGCGATTGTTGCAACGCGTTATTAAACGAATATAATTGCCGCGTGAATCACGCCACGCCGTCATGGTACGAAGCGAGAGAACCTTGGGCGCGAGAAGCAAATGAAACGAGACTGCAAATCGGAAAATCTTTTTACGGTATAGTCTACCTCGTAAAATTTCATCCGACGCTTTTATCGACCAACGTAATTAACCAGTTAACGAGGCAGAGACGGACGACGATTCTCAACGAACCGCTTTACCTGCGCCAGTTAACGCTAGAAATACCACACCGGTGGTACTGGTTTTACAATTTTAGTTTAAAATTCCTACTTCGTGTTACATGTTTCCATTTACAATTTTTACTTTTCATCGTATCATTCGATAGGATATCAGTTGTCAGGAAAATTCCGGATCGATCGCTAGATGCTAACGCTAAAAATACCATACCAGTGAAAATGACTGGTTTTACAATTTTATTTTAAAATTCCTACTTCGTGTTATATTTCTTTCCGCAATGATGTAATGACTATCGCAATAATAACTAAAAGAATAATGTAACGAATTTTATTTTGCTTTTTATGTATTCAAATTGAAAATAATTTTGCATCAAGACTACTTATACCAATACCAGTCAAAGTGTAAAACTGTTTATCGAACCCCAATTAACCAATTTCATCGTTTTGTACAATTTCCCACGCGTTTTTATCATTTTTACCGCGTATCATTCTATATAAAGATATCAGATATCAGGAAAATTGCGGATCGATCGCTACGCTGCTAGATGCTAACGCTGAAAATACCACACCAATCGAATTAGTTTTACAATTTTATTTTAAAATTCCTACTTCGTGTTATATTTTCTTTCCGCGATGTATTGACTTTTGCAACGATAACTAAAAGTATAATATAACGAATTTTATTTTGCTTTTTACGTATTCAAACTGAAAATAATTTTGCATCGAAGCAACACTTGCGTACACTTGCAACTGTTTTGCAGAGTTTTCCTGAAACCTGTCTACCTGATATTAAGTCGCGTGTTCGCTAGCAACGTTGACGCAAGATGTTCATAAACAGATGGCGACTGTTCTAGGATTCTCCGTTTTTCGCTTTATACATTGACCGAAACTTTGATAGCATAATTTCACGGGATATTAATGTTTCTCGGTGCATAAATTTATGCAACTTTCGCAATGTTAAAAGCCTTCTTTCAAGACTGTATTTTGCGATAGCAAATGTTCCATTTTATCAATTAACAGCAATAGTGGAATAGTAATGGTTCAAGTAGCATCGGTATAGCAAAGAAAGTTGTTTGTAAAATTTCACGCTTCTGCGAATTTCACGAACGATATCTGCGAGAAAATTCGGCAAATGGCATTTATGGGAATTTAGAAATACTCGGTCTTCCGAGACTGATGTTTGAGGTAGCAGCGGGAAATTTATTTTATCAATTAACGATAATAGTATTAGGTTGTCGGAAAAGTGTGTTTCTTCTATAGACACGTCTTTTACAACGACGTACGTTTGTACAAACGTGAAACCTAATCTATCGAACGTCGTGATCTTTATTTTGATAGAACAAAAACGGACGAATATAATTGCAGAGAACGCGCTGCGCCGACACCATATAAAAACCAAGTGTGTCTATGGTGCAGAACGGACACGTACACGGAGTACGAATACGGAGAATGCGTTCGGGATACGTCGGTAACGACTGTAAACTCTGTTTGATTACGGTTGTTCCAGCTGGACGATAAGGAGGGTTTACAGCGCGAAAGTTTTCGATCGGACGATGATCGGAGAAAAGGAGATTTAGGATACAGTCGCGGCACCAAAAAGTTTGTTAGTCGGCAAACGAAGAAGTCCATTTTTAGACAAGACGCGATTCCCGTTGGAAACACAAAGCAAAAGTACGGAGCAACGTCTTTTTATCGGACGTTCGGTTCTCGAGAAAACCGATTTTTCGCGTGGCGGCACTCGACCACGGGACTTTCCAACGGCTTCGCGACACAAAGCGCTATACCTTCAAAGCGTAAGGTCGACGTGCCTACGGTTCTTTCGCCGAATATTCGGAAGAATGCATACGCCGCAATTGTCACGGACGTCTGATAAACGCGTGCGTAATGGGGATATCGAGGGGCAACAAAGAGAAGAATGCGTTCGATTTCGAAGCAAAGATTCATCCTGCCCCGAGCTGCGAAGCGCGAAAGGTTGTCACAGCGAAGCAAACGCGATTAGAGACACGTGATTATTGGCTCTTGATAGCTAATCGTTGATCGTGAATTATTGTTAATCGTTAATCGTAAATCGTTGAGCGTTGCTTGTTGATAGTTTACTAAACGTTTTGTTGAAAATCGAGAGTATTTCTTGCGGGCAGCTTCACCAACGATCGCCTCGCATTATTTCCTTACAAATGGAAAGAAACTTTTCGAAAGAAACTAACAAACAGCGACAGGAATAACGAAAGGAAATTTATGAAAACCGAATACGTCAACCGGGTATAGAAGTTAAAGATTCTCAGGATTTATCTTCCCCAAGTTTGCGAATCTTCGAGAATAAAGTAATCGCGATCGCGATGGAATTCCTAGAAACGAGAACGGATAATTGCTCCGTATTAATATGAATATTAAAGATCATGCTTTTCAACGTGTAAATCTGAATTACAAAAACACGTATAGTTACGTGTATAAGTCAAACGCGCGTAACTTAATTCGTACATATGTTTTCGCGTGTATGTACACAAACGGGATTCGCGTATTTGCGTTTGAATCTCTGCAATTACATAAATACGCGGATACTCGAGCGTTGCAACACGCGTACCAGTTTAATTCGTCAAACGAGACGAAAGTTTTGCAACAATGTTACGAGCTGCGGGTATCGACGACGAGTTTTCGACGGAGTTTCTTCCAACGAACGCGTTCCGTTCGCGCGTATTCCAAAGGCTGAAGATTTTATCTCGAGACTAAGCCTGATATCCATACGAATCTGACGAACACCTCCGTAGCCGAAAAGCACGGAACAAAGCTGTTTTTGCTGGAGAATTAATAATTACACGACACGAGGGTAGACGTCATAAAGCAACGGGGAGGCAAGAAAAGGAATAAATACGAGTTAACTCGATTCGTTGGCCGGCCATATACGGACAAAACGACCGAACGAATTATCAGTGGCTAACGACGCGGGATCGAGCCTTTAAAAAGGCGACCGGCCGACTACTCTTCCCATTGAGAGGAAGCCAGCCAGACCTCGTTCGTCTGGTTCACTGCTTCTTCTTCGCCTTCATTCATCAAACATCGTATTCCAGCAGCAGCGCATCGTCAACCCGGACATTATTCAGCCGCGTTTTTCGAAGATAATAGCTGCCTCTACAAATAAGATCGTCGAACGAGAAACGTCCGGCAACTCGAGGTGCCTCGTACATTCCTAGAAGAGAACACCGACGCCGAGCGAACCTCGTAAACATTCCTTCGTTTCTTTTGAGCTACTTCAAAGCGTGTACCATGGAAAGAAGTTTGCCGTGTGCCAGGGAAACGCGGATTCGTCTTTGGGAATTGTGTCTCGTCGTCGAGACAAGTTGCAGGAGTATCGGAGATAGTCCTAAGAAAGAAAAATCGTTCACGCTCCGTTTCGAATCGCGAGGACGATATCGTTTAACGTTATCGTTCGAAGGACACGAAATGAACGAAGTTGAAGGAAAGAAAGAAATTATTAGACCGAGGACTTTTACGCGAAAGAGTATTTTTTTTTTTTTTTTTTTGCAAACGATCGCGTCTAAGTAGAGTTGCTTTCGTCTCGTAAATATTTCGATAGCTTTCGTACTTCGGATATTTTGCAGATCTTCGTACAATACGAATGCTATGCATTTTTACACCTGCAAATTTCCTAGGAACGCGTAAAAATCGACGGTGTGAAAATCATGGAAACTTAAATATTTGAATATCGACTCGCTAGAACTTCGTATTATATTTCTTTCCGCAACGATAACTAAACGAATAATGTAATGAATTTTATTTTGTTTTTTATGTATTCTGAAAATGATTTTGCATCAAGGCTACTTATACCAATACCATTAAAATGACTGGTACTTGTGAAATTGTAAAAGGGTCCTGCGATCCGTTTATCGAACCCTAATTAACCAGATTTCTCGTTTTGTACAATTTCGATATCAGTTATCAGAAAAATTCCGGATCGATCGCTAGATGCTAACGCTAAAAATACCACACCAGTGAAAATGACTGGTTCTACAATTTTATAAATGTGTCAACCCTCGTTTAGGTATCATGGTGTCAGATGGATTAACAATACCAAAAATGTACTACGTAACGTAGAGTTGCTTCTGTAAGAAAGTAATAAATCAATAAATATACAAATATTCTATTATTACGTATTTTTCAAAGTCCAATCGTTTCGATTGGTTTTGGTAAAAATAGCTTCGTATTAACTATCGGTAGTTTTAGTGTTAATAAACGATATATTAGTGTAGTATCGTAAATTATTATGATTAGTTTATTAACGATAAATGGATCAAACAGATGTTAACTAAACAGGAAACAATGGTTATTTAACACGAAGTAATTGGAACATATAATAATTAAAGCAACTAGGTAATTAATTAACAATTCTCGTCAACGCAACAACGCTAACAACATTATCTGACTTCTCGACTCATCATTAATTCGTTTATCGTCCCCTAGCAACCCCTTGTCTTTTGTTTACGACACCCCCCAGGCCCCTCGTCCACGATACTACATTAGGTTGTTCCAAAAGTTTCTTTCGTTTTATAAGGAAATAATAGGCGCACAATGTTTTTTGTTATTTTATCGAATTATGCACGAACGTAATAATAGAAATAGAACGAACCGGATCGTACCTAATTCGATAAAATGATATAAAACGGAAATTGTTGTTCGGCTATTATCGCCTTATGAGACGAAAGAAACTTTTCGGACAAGCTAACACGTAATAAAAAAAAAAAAAGAAAAAGGAAACTTTTTTTATTTATTTTCTTTCGCGCTTAGTTTCGATCGATTTTACCAATAATACCAACTTGCTAATTATTCCAATAGTCGCGTCGATAGTCGATCAACTTTTCGGACAACCTGATATGTATCGTTTCGCGGCAGGAAGAAACGTGCAAAGATCGAAATGCGAAATTAATACCATTCGGTGTCTACGTGAAGCGATAGGATGTCGACGCAGTATTTAGCCCGACGATCGTCGAGAGAGACGGAACAGAATTGTCGAAAAGCTCGGTGTAATCGCGGCGGAATAACGGCGGTCCGCGTAAAAACGCTAAGAAGCTGGTGAAAATGGTAAATAAGAAGAGAAGTTGGAACACGATGGATGGCCGCGCGCAAAAACAAAGGAATTTATACGCAAGATATCGTGGCTTCTTGCCGCTATAATCGTAAATAGAGGTTTATACGTTTGCAGCGATACATAGATGCCCGAGCACGCCGGTAATCTGAGAAAAGTTGGATAACGAAGCGCATGGCGAACAAGATTTTATTGGATCGTTAAAGAGAATGGCGATTCGCGACAATTTGCCCCGTTTAATCCGCACGATCCATAACTTTCTCTTTAAATCGAACGATAGTAAGACGCGCCATCCGTCGCAAATCTCTCCGACTTGTTCGTGTGCCTTGATAACGTTTCCAGCTATTTCGCGCGTTCTTTGTATATCGATAGCACCGTAGCGCAGGTCTTGCTTCTTTTCAAGAACCCAAGAAAAGTCGCAGCTTTTCGCAAGTTACGACGTCACTTTTCGATTAACGTCGGATGCGAAACGTCGCGTGAAAATCCACGTCCGTCTGACGACGAATATCAAAGTTGCAGAAACGTTTTCTCCAAACGATTTTCCAGCCGATCGAGCCCCGTACCAGTCGCTTTTCCACGAAACCAGAGTTTACGACGCGGTCGGACTCTAAACGTTGAAACGTTTGTATCGCGCGAACGATCGTTCATCGTACATCGTTCAACGCGTTTCCAATAAGACGGTGCGGCACCATCGCACCGACGTTGCACACGGCCGATCGTCTGTAATTCCACCCACGTGCCTGCGTCTGTTCTACGGTCCATTCGTCAAACCGCACGAGTACTTAAGTTTCGCTCGTAACCGGGGAAAGATAGACGCGGTTGCGTCTCCGCGCGACGTGCAAACGATCCTATATGAATACGTACGTGGCCGCACATAAGCAGCCCTTATCCCATATAAGACGAGCCTCGCAGCGGTCGAGAAGGAAAACTCCGAGATAGCAGCTCGATATAAAACGATCCGGAGCTCGGCGTTTATTTATTCCTGCCGCGGAGTACGCGTTCTACAGAGCGATTCCAACGAAATCGACCAACGGCGATTATCGTTCGCGGTTTACGAGATACGAAACGAGAAAGAAACGTCGTGAAAAGAACGAGTCGCGCCGGACAACGTCGAAAGAGAAACGATTTCTATCGTGATCCGAGTATCGCGTAATCCACGAACCAGCCATCGATCGTTCTTCCATCGTCGCGGATAATGCAAGTTTGCGTTTACACGAACAATTTGGAAGCGATATGAAACGATATTTTCAAAGTTTCGTCGAGACGCGATCGTCTTTTGTATTCGATAAAATAGACGAAGATGAATCGCGAAACACTAACCTTCTGCTTCTCTTGGAATATCGGAAAGACGAGAAAATCGTACGCCTTCTATGAATCACTGTGTATGAGCGCGGGTAACGCGCACACATTCACACCTTTATCTTTAGCGTCACGAGCACGATGATTTTATCCGGCTTGCACGATCGAGCCTTGATTTACGAGTTCCTGCCTCTCGATTGTTACTGGTGAGGAACTTGGCCTGTCACGCGATTATGTATTTCTACGGGAAAGCTGCCGTTAACCGATATCGATCCGTGACAAAGGTCGCACCGTGGTCGATCCGCTGATTCTCGCCGGTGAGTATTAATTTGCATTCTGCGAAACTTGTCTCGATCGCGACGTAAAAACGCAGTCGGATAATTGGAACGCTTTATTGCAAAAGTCCGTGACCCGAATGATAATCGAGCATAGAATAGGTTACTCTGGTTTCTCACGACGATCGTTTTATTCCTAACGCCCCCGGTTTACGCTTAATCGCGCACGAAGGATGAAGCGCCGTTCCGAGCGTCGATCGACGCGCTAGATCGTTGCACCGAGTAGAAAGCGATAACTCGCGCCGATCGACTGTTCGAACGGAGAAGAAAGTTATCGGTTAAACCATTTGCACGATGGCCCTGCTTAAGGGGCCGTTTGAAGGTATCAACGGCGTTCAACTGACGACCGGTCCTCATCATCGCGCGCGGTCGGTCGTAGGTGCGGTAAATGACATCCGAATTCTTCATGGAGTTTATCGAAAATGCGCTGTTCGAAACGATAGGCGGACAATGTTACCTCGCGAACATCGCGTCTTACATTCCTTATAACGGAGGAAAGAAGTAAAAATTATTTATTTAAGAAAGAATTATTTAGATTTGTCGAGAAACGTGTAATTTTCTGTGCTGGACTGGCTTGAATGGACAGTGGAAATACGTGTATGCGAGTATCGGTATGTGAAAGTGTGAGCGTGTGTGTGCGGCGTCTCGAAAACAGATGAAGGAAAACGGACAGTCGGTTAAGAGTCGGTTAACATGTCGAGACAAAGAGAATGCTGAGACGCGTGGAAATGTGTATCGATGAATATATTGGAAATCGTTCATTAAATAAATGTATAATTATTTCAATATTAATTAAAAGTGTAAATTCTGTGTTCCTGTAACATTATTTCGGCTTCAAGGATCCACAATTCTCAACGAGATTAAAATGAAAATTAAATCGTATTATTTCTCGTGGAATTCTTTGAAACGATCGATACATAATGGTACATCGCAAATCTCTTCGAGTACGTTTAGATAAGCGTGCAACGCATCGCTTCAGTTTACATCGTAAAATTAGAATATTTGTTAAATTTGAATTTGTTAAGTTTCATTAAGCTTGACAGTACTTACTCATAGTGGCAGTTAAAAAGATTTCACAAGAAAAGTAAGGCTTGTTTAGAAAATAAGAAACTGATACAGGCGAGATGCCGACAAACGGGTGAAACGCGATCTCTCACATCCGAAAAATACCTTGCGACTGAAATAAAAAGCAGTCGCAGCGCGCGGATTAATCCGCGCTCGGACGCAAACGAATTAAGAATCGCGTGCATCGCGTTTGCCTAGCCGGTGAAACACGTCGAAACGTTTTCGTTCGTGCCACGAGTTTTCGAAACTCGCAGCGAAAGAACGTACACCGAGTACGCTGCGATCGAGTCTGATCTCGCGTTGCGATCTCCAGGCTACTGGGCGAACGACTTCGATTTCAAAAAGATAGAGGCGCGCTGGACGATCGAGGCCGTAGATCGCAGGAACGTGTCATTTACGACCGCGATCGCTGCAACTTGCACGCGTTAGCGGCAATAACGACCAGGTATCGAGCAAACGGTAGATAATTGGCGAGACGGAGTATGGAAAAATCGGAAAGGGAAGGTAAAAGGCCGAAGGTAGAAGGTATGCGCGTCGATTAATTTCCGCGTTGGTATCTCGGCCGTGATCGAGATCCAGAGCGTAAGGTAAATCTCGAGTGGACGCGCGGAGGCTGATGCAACGCGCTGCTGAAACGCATTGTTTGCACGGGGAACGCGCTCGCGTAACATCGACGCTCGGCCCCGCGATAGAAACAAAAGTAGAAGGCGGAGGCAAGCGGGGCGGCGCGGCGCGTGTACGAGGAAAGCCGACCGACCACATGAATGAAGCTTCCATTCATGCGTGCCTCTAACCCCTTCCTACAACCCTCTCGCACCGTCTATGGGATCTTGTCGGCTACCAACGACACGACTATGCGACATACGCACGAACCTATATACACAGAAACATGTTGGAAGCGCACACGCGCGCAAAACGAAGCGCCGCGGCACACGTGATCGCCATTGTTGATCGCGAGGAAGAACCGGCAGCGCCAGCCAGCCGCGTTATTCCCGGCTTTTTTGCGACAACCGGCACACTGATAGCATACTCGTTCCCGTCTAAGTGGTACCCTCCAGAGTCTCTATACCGGCACCAAGCTCATTCATTCGATCGGTCACGTAACCGAGATTAGGTGTGTTTAGCGCCGATGTTTTCAACGGCCAGAGTCCACCCTTCGATCGCTAACGAACGATACGCTTTCCACGATCTCCGCTCCGCCGTGAATTACGGGTCGGTGCAGGTGTTTTTTGGCAAGTTCGCGTGGACCATGTGTCTCGTTTTGGGTTTGCCAAACATGGTTGCGAAGTATGCTGTTGAGACAGGTTTGTTTGGTGCCTTCATTCACTTGTTTACGACGAAGGCGAAGTAAAAAGTTCCAAGAGCGTACTCTCTTCCCCTCGATCTATGGTACATCGGAGATAACGTCCAAGACCCGATTCGTCGCACGGAAAGGTATCCTAAACTCATTGGCGTCGCTCGCTTTAATTCCGATCTGCGCGATTCCCTCCACCAGAAACGCCAACGAACTCGGGAAACTCGGTAAGCGATCGTTCGAGTCCGCCTCAGGTTCCTCCATTTGCTCGTTCGTTTTCGCTAAAATGTCAAATGTACTTTCGTATTCGCTCGAGGGACACCGGGCGAACGCAGTCACTTTGGAACGTACGGGGTAGCTTAACGAGTAGCGACCAACATCGACCAGTTCCTGAGAAGTCGACGCAGAAGAGCGTACGACTGTTGTCTCATTCATCGGCGACGAGGAAGAAGACTCTTGTCCCATTCATCGTAGTCCCGTCACGCTTGACGGGGACCTAGGTTAGCTGGATTTTAAGCACGCAAGCGGTAAGAACGGAAGAAAACACCGGCTAGAAGGGACTGGCCGAGCCCCGACGGCAGACGAAGAACGCGTTTCTTCTTCCTCGTCGAAAGAGTAACAAGAATGTCATAAGCGGCGGACGAAGAAGACCCGCTCCATCTGTCTCTTTCTCTTCTGCGTAACGAGCGCCAACCACAATTACAGTACTAATGGAAGTCTGCCCTTTATATGGTAAAATAAAATTACCGCTAATAACGTCGAATTAAAATATCATCGAACAACCGACCCGTGGTATTAACCTTCTTTCTTTCTTTTCTCTTCTTTTCTTTCGTCCTTTCTTTTACTTTTCATCCACGCGGAGAAACGCGACGCGATATTACCTTACGATCGATTTTCTTGCGACGCTAACCAAATCGGATTTTAAAAGCAAACAGGGAACGTTGTTTTCGTTTTAAAAATTACGTTTCCTCGGTTATACGTCGTAAAACCTGCGTTATTTGTCGCTTTCGTTTTATCCAGGTACCGTCAACTTTGTACGTCCTTTTGCTACGAGGCTTCCCCAACGTCTACCATTTTTTCTTTACGCGTAACTTTCCATTTTGTCGTTCAATCTAAATACAAGAAAACGAGCGATTCAGTCTCACTGTCTCTCCTACGTATTCCACGTATCGCACTTGCAAACAGTTTACGGAGTAAAATAAATCTTTGCGCGTTCAAATCCATTAGCTACCGACGTTTCGATCAACCAATCCATCGGTTGCACTATTCGTTACTCGCTCCGATCGCTCCTTTTCGCGCTTCGATAAAAATTATTATACCTCGAATCAATTGCAATTCGATTTAATTCGAATCAATTACAAAAGCAATATCCATCGAAAGAGTTTCCACGTTCGTTTTCTCGCGCCTGTTTCGTTTAATCGCACCGCTATCCCCGGCGTAACTGCACCGATCATTTGCAATTTCACACTCGTGAATATTATTACGCTCGTCTCGCGCGCTCCTATAGCACGAACCGACGTTTTCCTCCACCGAGAATAACCGTTTGTAATCGAAAACTATAAAGCAACGTGGAAATTACAGCGACGCGAATAGTCGCGCATAATGGAATCGACGCGCGAAAGATAAATATCGCAAATGAAATATGCGGATTCGCGGGTAGACGCGTAGCGGCACACGAGTTAGAGGACAATTCGAATCATGTAGTTTTGCCTGGGGGTATCAACATCGTTAGAACATACATAACGGAATAATAAATAAATCCCGGACAAAACAACGTCGCCGCTACGTGCAACAAAGTGGAATTTAAATTTCCCGATACTCCTCTATAAATAAACGAACGCGATCGTAAGGTGATCAGTTTTTCAGTCTCAGTCTCGAGCGATTTAAACAGCGATTTTAATTTTAAGGGGGTGTCGTGAATTAGAATGTTCTAAAACAGCGTTTTCTTTGTGATTTTTTTTTAGAAGGGAAAGAAAGAAATGAAGCTATTGAATTTTGAGGTATGGTTTTGTATATATGTAAGGAATACAAATAAATTTTTTTTTAAATTAAGAGGAAAAATTCTAACAGATTTCTAAGCCTATTTCATGGGCATCTTGTAGCTGCAGGGTGGGAAAGATTCACCTGGTAATTCTTGACTGAAAGAGAAAACCGAAACAGGATTAAATTATTATATATTTTTCTTCTGGGTGAACTAAAAAAGTTCTTCGAAAAGTTTATTTGAATAATTGTTACAGTACCTTAAAGTCTATTTCTTTTTTTTTTTAACCCGCCAAAATTTTTAATTTCACATTTTTTTTCTGCCGTTGTTTAGTTCACCCAGAATAAGAATATATTAATAATTTAATCCTTTTTTTTTTGTTTTTCGTTTCAGTCAAGAATTACGAGGCGCGTCTTTCCCGCCGATTGAAGATTGCAGCGACAAGACTCCCATGAAATGGGCTTAAAAATCTGTTATAATTTTTCCTTTTACTTTAAACAAAATTTTTTTGTATTCCTTAAACATATACAAAACCATACCTCAAAATTCAATAACTTCGTTTCATTCTTTCCTTTCTAAAAAAAATCACAAAAGAACGTTGTTTCAGAACGTTCTAATTCAGAACACCCCCTTAACAAGTTGATTACCACGGTCACATTATTTGACTACTTGCGAAGGATCGTCGTAAGTATTTGACAAGATATTCCAGAGGAAACAGTAAAACTATTGAATCGTTATAAAAGTAATACGAAAATGTTTTGTTAAGAAAATTATTTACTCGCATTACTAAAATATCGATGAGAGTACCTAGCAGAGAACGCTTGGAACTGCGGCACGCGTAGCCTGACGGAGATTTCAGTGAAAACGCGTGGCCTGACGGAGATTTCAGTGAAAACGCGTGACCTGACGGAGGTCTCAGTGAAAACGCGTGGCCTGACGGAGGTTTCAGTGAAAACGCGTGGCCTGACGGAGGTTTCAGTGAGAACACTCGTGGCCTGACGGAGATTTCAGTGAAAACGCGTGGCCTGACGGAGATTTCAGTGAAAACGCGTGACCTGACGGAGGTCTCAGTGAAAACGCGTGGCCTGACGGAGGTTTCAGTGAAAACGCGTGGCCTGACGGAGGTTTCAGTGAAAACGCGTGGCCTGACGGAGGTTTCAGTGAAAACACACGTGGCCTGACGAAGATTTCAGTAAGAACGCGTGGCCTGACGGAGGTTTCAGTGAAAACGCGTGTGGCCTGACGGAGGTTTCAGGTAAAACGCGTAGCCTGACGGAGGTTTCAGTGAGAACACGCGTGACCTGACGGAGGTTTCAGTGAGAACACGCGTGGCAGTCAACGTGCTAATAGATCAATACACAGTCGTAGCGAATCAGTTAGTACAGAGCGTCTTAGCGAACATTCTCTGTATCTATTATTTAAAAATATATTTGACTGTTTTCAATATCAAGATATCTCGTCGTTTAAACCACACGATCAACCATCTTCTACAGATGATACGACTTTAGAAGCGAGCGTGTACACGGGTAAACGCTGGAAAACTTCTTTTGCCAAGGGTACGACAAAGATTTTACAGCGCGGTCCGCGTTCGCCGTTTAAAAAATCAAGATCGTAAGATCGTAATATCGTAAATAAAGAAGTTAACTCGTAATAACGCGCGATCATTGAGCAACGCGTAATTTATCAGGGCCAATTACATCGTGGCGTTCCATCCCCACGGACACCTTCGAAGCGGTCGAGTTTCGAAAGCGATCAATTCGACGTAAAGGCCGCGACACTGTGTGCGATTTATCGATTTGGATCGCGAGACGTTTGTTGGACCAGGTTCGGGACCAAACTCGACGCTGATCCGGCCTTCTTCGTTAACTCATATTTATACCGGTGATATTTAATTGATCGCGAGGATCTCTCAATGCCATTGTGGTCGCCTTTGAATGGAACATTGCGATCCAGATAAGCCCACGCGGCCAAGTCGCCGTATCCCCGCGTCTACTAAATGCTGGCCGTGTGCGAGTAACAACGATGAAAATGGCTGACCGGCGAGCAACTAGTAGAGTTATTAATCACAAACCGGACGGTGATTATTTCTCTCGGGATAAATACAAGAACGTTAAGAAGGTACTGTTGCAGCGCGGCTAGGTACAACGGCGGATAACGTGGCTGAGAAACGCGTGTCCGCGATACCACGCTATACGCACAGCGAGTTTTATCGCGCGTATCTATAACGAATTAACGATCGAACCAGCGATTTGCCGATTTTCGATCGCCGGTGAACTCGGTGGATCGCGAGACTGATAACGCTTCCACGACTAAAGCATAGCGATTATACGATCGGGTTCTACGACTCGTATAAAATTTGCCGTATAATTTAAAGCGTTTACCTCGTTCGTGGAACGCGACAAACATCGACCGATCTAAATTTTTCACCAGCGTGCAAACTCCTTGACCGGTTTCGACGCGTGAATCTAGAAAGCTGTCACGGTTTCTCTGCGAATACCGTAATTATTTAAATTCTCGGCGAATATTGTCATGGAAAAATATTGGAAATATCTATCCACTAATCGTTCGACGTATTGTAAATTGAAAAGGACACGATGCGAAAATATTCCCTTGGATACCGTGTCGCCATCGTTAGCACGGAGAAACGACGAATCGACCGAACGAATACGACTGGAAATCCGTAGATCTGTAGCCGTGAATGTGACGTTTAAATAATCGTTTCGCACGTCCCAAGAGCCGATCGGACCCTATAATCATCGAGGCTTCGCTCGAAACAATCTGCGGTTGCTCAGGTGCGTATGTATAGCAGAGACCCGGAGGATGCAATCAATCCTCGTTTATACTTTATACGCACGCTTCACCAGCTGGAATCCAGCATCGTTTTAAGAAAGCTATCATAAATTATCGCCGTGCTCGGACGTGTCCCATATGGCATCGTAAGTTTCCAGGCATCGTCGAGAGCATCGGAACTGTGCCGCGGCAATTCTCCACGATTCCGAGTCATCGCGAACCTGCAATAATAACCGTTTACCCACGCACCGGAATTAGAATATATCCGGCTGATAATTTATGGCGAAATTATGCGCGTTATTATGTATGTCAAGAAGACAAGAGAACGAGCACGTACACGCTCATTTATCGTCGATCGAGCGCACACGTACATCGTTTTTCCTCTCGATGACACACGACCACCGATGAAAAATAACTCGAGAGATCGTAATCGCGTCTCGGACGACCACGACGACCATGCAAAGCGAAGAAAAAAAAAAAAAACAAAAGGAAGATCGTATTCGATGTACGCGCGAGACGAAATCTTCTGCGAGAATTCTATCAAAAATATCATTTTACGTAAAGATAAAGCGATCAGCGGTTCAATGAAATAAAAAAAGATATAGATATAATGAAAAAATATATGTAACTTTCGCGCGATGCCGTCTCTTTTCTTTTCTTCTTTTCTTTCTTTTTTTTTTTTTTTTTTTTTTTTTTTTTTTTTTTTTTTTTTTTTTTTTTGCAGCTTCCTTTTTTTTTCGGTAACTGTCTCGGTCATTCGATCCGCACTCGTCCTTCGTTCTCGTACCTTCTTTTCCTCTCTCAACGCATCCTCGCGCGCATTCGCACGTTGCTCGCTCGGTATTTCCTCCGGCATACGTAATACGTATCTTCGATCTCCGAAGACACATCGATAAAATCGTCATCGCAGCCGAAAGGTTTCGTACGATCCGCCAACGTCGTCATCCTTCGCCGTCTTCTATTCGCGTCACTTTATACCCGCCGTCTTGTTCAACCTTCGATAACTTCATATTTTAAACGTTTCAAGATAAACGCAGCAAAGCTAACGTCTGTCGCACGTTTGCGTCGCGTTTGTCCTTCGTTTCTGTCGCGAAAAGGACAGCAGACTCGCTCGTATCGGTTCTCAGGATATGCCGTTAACACGGTTCGTATTTTGTCTCGTCGTACGTTGACACTTTACCGACCGATGCCTATTAATCGTTTTTTTTTTTTTTTTGTTACCGACGTTTACCGATCGATAGTCCATTAATCGGCTTCTTGTTGCCGACGATCTTTCTCGTTATTTGAGCAGTGATTTGTTATTTAGTGCTAAGATACCCCGCACAGTTGCGTCAGTTGCGTTGCTTTGCAAACTGCCACAGTTTTATACCAATTTGAAGAACGTACCGTTCGCGATGAACGAAAAAAAAGTGGTATCGGAGAGTCTAAAGCGAAACACAGCCAGCGCCAGGGAGAATCCGCGTGTGAGATGGCGGTAATGTGTTAAATTACTTTCGAGTTCTCTTAGTTTGAAGTAGATCACGTGACCGATAGAAAATACGACGCGTTCTGTCGCTCGTTAACCAACGGCAAAGCGACGGTAGAAAATACGACGACGATCGAGTTTCGGATCTTTTAGTTGTCTTATCGAAGCACAAAAGACGAGAGGATGAAAGAAGAGACGAGGTGGAATTAGGCGCACGAAAGCGGATCTCCTTACGGAATATCGGGCCGTTCTTCGCGTGAGATCGGTCGTAGGGAAACCGAAAACGTGGCATCGCAGACGTATCGAGAACGTGGAGACGGTTAAACCGCGCGTTATTATTATTTCCTCGAGTTTTACCAGAATCGAGGGCATAATGACCGGTTGTAAAATTTAACAAGCACCTTATAAAGCACACTCGTCGGCCGGTGTTCCTCGCTGTACGTAAAATTACAATCGTATCGTGTATCGTGTTTCGAGATTCTGCTGTCCAACGCGCACATCCGACACCGCCGAACTTGTACCATTCGAGCTGTTGAAGAGCAACCGAAAAAGGAAGATCGTTTAAGAAGCGAAAAGGAGGAGAAAATATCGAAGGAAAATTCTTAACGGCGTAAGGATTTCGTTGTTGCTGCGGATATCCCGGTTATCCGCGACAAAGCGTCGCGCGTTCACGGCCGTCCGCCATTTGCCTCCGTTTCATCGATCGCGATAAACTGTCGAAAAGAATGACAAGGCTGGCCAGAACAGTTGGCGAAAAGATGGCGAATAAGCAAGGTTGCCGCGATGAGCGCCATCGTTTCTTTTCCTTCGAAATGACTTCATCCACGGACCATTCCAAGGATTTCGTTCGTGCAAGGAAACAAAAAGCAGGTAGCAGTCGCGTCATGGAATGCGCGGGAAGGTCGAAATAATAGCCGGTACCGCGGCAGTCCGAGCAAAGCGGAGCTGATTACGAGGATAGCTCGATGAACTCGCGACCGCGCGATCCGACGATGAGAGATCCGCGCTGCCGCTGACTAATAACGCGATTCTGTATCGCGTTAAATTCCAGCCGGTTATTTCTGCCGGTTTACGGGCCTCCTTCCGGGGATATCGCGATAGCTCGGCGATTAATTGCGCCTCGTTGCACGCCGCTCTCCGGCTCCAAGTAAATAAACCCGATCTTGACCTTTCGACGAGCCTGGAATTTCTTTGTGACTCTCCGCGCAGCCCCGCTAAATAAACCAAAGCGAAACAAACGGACGCACATTCCTTCTTTTTAAATATACCTCCGGATGGATCGGACCTTGCTTGGGTGTTCTCCTCGGGGTTAGCTTCGCAAATTATACAGCTTGTATCAGCAATCACGCTCCAGGCTCTCGACAAGAGTTACGCCAGCTATTCGCCAGTCAAACCGATCCACTCTGTTTCCTCTCTAAGTACGATATTCTCGATATGCTACGACGTGCATATTTATTAGCGTCGCCAACGATGATCAGCCCAGAAATTGCTTCGACGACGCTAACAACTTGTATCGAGGTACGGAAGATATATAGCTTGGCAATTAAGCGTTTGCCAAGTTTTAAATAAGAAGGAAAATTCAAAATTTTTGCTTAAAAATATTACTTTATTCGATCAGGTATTTTGCCATCTTTCAGGGAATATCGTAATTCCACGTTCGCGAAACTTTTGATTTTTACCAGAAAACTGAATAAAACGTGATTTGACATCGTCAGCGTCGTTACAAATTTTACCATTTGAGGACTCGTGACAAAGATGTGTAGGGCTTTGCGCGATAATGCTGGAAAACAACACCCTCGCGATTTCTCAATTCTCCTCGCTTTTCTTCAACCGCATCAGTTTGGCGAGTTGCTGAATCTACACGTTCGAATTAATCGTTTGGTTTCTCGGTAAATGTTCAAAGTACAGAATTCCTTTATAATCCCACCTAACTCACGGCATAATCTTTTTTCGCTGAATCTCAGCTTTTGGTGTCTTCCGAGCCGATCCTTTCCAATTAAATTTGTTACAAAACTATCCAATTTTCGTCGCCAGTGATCAATCGTTTCAGAAATGGATCAAATTCGTTGCGTTTCAGAAGCGAATCGCAGATGCTAACGCGTTGCGTCAAATGAAATTCCTCAAACTGACGACCCGTAAATCGAGCTTCTTCGCATAGCCAAGCTGTTTTCAATTTTTTTCTCCAATGCATATATGCGATACATTGAGCTTCTCTGCAATGTCACGCGTTGCGCTACGACGATCTGAATCGATGGCCTTGATATGGGTCTCGTCAACTTCAACCGGGCGGCCAGATCGTCGAGCATTTTTCAATGAAAAATCAACAGAACGAAATCTGGCAAAGCAATTTTCACACTGCCTTTCTTTCAACATTTCATTTCCATACAACTTCTTGCGTGCTTGCGACGCGTTCTCGCCTTTTACAACGTCTCTTACAACGACGCATCTTTATACAAACCTAATCTGTCGAACGTTGTGATCTTTATTTTGATAGGATAAAATAGATCGTACGTGATTCGATAAAATAATATAAAACGGAAAACCACCGTGCATCCACCGTTTCCTCATAGAACGAAAGAAACTTTTCGGACGACCCAATACGATAAAATACGTCTGAAATGCGCGTCTTGTTCTCCCATTTTTAAATTGGGACAAAAACAAAACTAAATATCTAATCGATACAATTTTTTTGACTAAATTGTAGTATCGTTGACGAGGGGCCTGGAGGGTGTCGTGCGGATTGTAAACAAGCGGTGTCAACACCTGTTGGCCGTGCTGGATACACTCGTTCCCGTAAGATCACGAAAGTTAAGCAACACTGGGCGCGGGGTGGTCAAAGATGGGTGACCGCTCCGTGTGGATGTTGACGAAGAGGACGCGCTGGGGCTGCGGCGCGCCCCCGTGAACATAGGAGGAGGACACTGGGGCGTTGGTGGCTCTGGCAGACTTAAGGAGGTCAAGCGTGTTGGGATGCCTTCCTTCAACCAAGAAGGAAGAACGACGACGAGGCTGTACCCTGGTAGTAATTCGAAGGAGACCCCGGGGCACCTCGTAACGTCGAGAGGTCAACCGTGGGGTTTTAGTCGGTAAGAGTCCGACACTACTACTCAGTTGTTGTGGTGAGGCAACACTGAGTGTCCATGAGGATTTCCCCACGTATAAAAAAAAAAAAAAAAAAAAAGCGGTTGCTGAGCATGTGCGTAGCGAGGCTAAGACAAAAGACGGGGGGTGTTGCTAGGGGACGATAAACGATAGTGTCGTTAGCGTTGTTGAGAGAAAGTCGAATTTGCGTTGACGAGAATTGTTAATTAATCGTCTAGTTGTTTTAATTAACATCCGTTTGATCCATTTATCGTTAATAAACTAATCATAATAGTTTACCATACTATAAAATTAAAGCTGCAAGTCCAAACAATAAGAAAACGATATAGGTTAGGTGCTTTGAACACGTTGAGAGAACGAAAGAGTGTGACAAGACCGTCTATTGACAAAATTCGCAATTACATTGTTGCCATGCAATGCAACGCCGTACGTTTGCTACGGCGCATCGCCAACTTAACCTAAAATTTTCGAACGAAAAGCTTGGAAATTCCACATCTCGTCAACCTCGATTTCCCTAAAATCTACGGAAGCTTTTACTTCTTAAATTTCCGTAACGTAATTTATCTAAAACGTGTCTCGACTATGCGATAAATCAAGTACCTGCTGCTTCCTATGTACATTAATTAATCGGCCGACCGAACGTAGTAAAACGATCCTCCGATATAAATATCAAACTACGACCGTAATCGCGTTCACGTTCTACGTAAAAGTGATGTTTTAGAAAGTCAAGGAACGAGCGGCTGATAAAACTGGACGTCGGAAATGCGGACGTCGGGTAGGTAATTTGTAGCAAATCGGAGCATCGAAAATTCATTCGCTGCAGATATAGTAACTTACGAGAATCGAGATACCGTTATAGAAAAGATCGTTATCCTGCCGCTGAATCTAAAGATCTCGTCGTTCGCGATCGCCACGAACAACGATTCCGCTTTTATTCCTCGTAAACGATAGCTTTTAAGAAACCGTAAAATATGCATCGCGCGTTATCGATGAAATTCAGAAGAGGCGAAAGAGGAAGACGATAATTTGGTTAAAAGTGGAACATCGGTAGCGTTCCTTTCAACGAGGTAACAAAGATCGAGATAAGGACGCGAACAGATCGTTATCTTCGTATTAAATCCAGAGATCTGGTGCTGCGGGGTCGCGAGGAACAACGACACAATTTTAGTCGCGTGTAAGAGCCAACTTTTAAGAAGTCGAGGAATGAAATCGGCGCAAAGAAGTGGATAATTTGCGCGAAATTGGAACTCGCAAGGTATTCTCTGGCAGCGAGCTCGCCAGGATCGAGATAACACCGTGGAAAGATCATTATCGTGCCGCTCAATCCGCAGAGCTCATCCGCAGCGGTTACGGCAACTAGCCGAGCGCGACTTTGCTCCGCGTTCTGCTCCTTCGATGTATCCGCCTTATTATTGCAAAGCGACGTTGCAAAGATACGGCGATAATTAGCGAAATACGAAGAGGTTTTCCCCGCAAGAACGAGTCATCTTAATCTTCGCTGTCCCGTGGAAAAATTTTTATACAAATTAGAAGAAATATTTGTACGAGAAATACGTTTGGTAGGTCCGTTAAACATCCTTCGTATTTCGCTTCCAACGTTTCGCAATTTTAAAGATCTCGATTGTACGACGATGCATCCTCTTCTTACGTACAGCCAAATATCCACGTGGCCAACGTGCATCTCAATGGTTCGCTATGAAAAATGTCCAACGTTGCTTGTATACGGACTAGTTGTAAAAAGAAAATTTTGTTGCAAAAAGCGCGATCGCTTTGTGTTCCAAAAACTAATAAATAAAAAAACAAAATGCGGTCGTTACGCGCGATGAATCGCAATTTGCCGAACGACGGCTTGTTTTTACGGTGACGCGCGAATCGCTACATTTGCACGGCTCGCTAATGGCCTTTTCCAGAGGCGGTAACGTACGCCGGTCATTATTGTCATTCCGTTCACGATTATGAAAATATCCGATCCTTAGGCACTCATTGTGCCTATCGCGCTTGATGACATAATAGCACTCTCGCTGTCCCGATCGAATGCTCGCTACCAATAATAAGAAATGTCTTTATTCGTTGCGAACGTGCAGTAACATTGCCTTTCGATAATCGATCTTTACCAGATTCGACGAAATTTAACGATCCGAATGCTTGAAACCGGTTGCTAGAGTAAACGACCGGCAATTTGCTTGAAATTTGACTAATCTAGTAGTTACGATACGCGGAGTTGCACGTATGTTAGGTAGTTAAACTTCGTTTCCAAGTATCCGAGTTACTTTGAGTTATAAATCGAACAAAGTTGTCCGTCTTGTGTGGTCTACGAAATTCGTACAATTATTCTTGAAAATATATCGTCTCTTTTATCCCAAAGCTACGAACATATTTACGTTCTTATGTTTTCCGGTAAAGTAGTAGGCTGGCAACGGACGTTTCCTATTATTCTTCTCACCGTGCAAATTAAAACGACGAACATGGCAAAACAAACGTATATAATATAACAACGACGATCACGCTAAAGAGAAACTTGATTCATCGTCTCCACGATCGTTCGATTATTTTACGTACGATCCGTGAAATCGTACATTCGCGATATTACCTAATCACCGTATTAGAAATCCGTATATTCAACGTATATACGTATGTTACGTGCAAATTTAATTTGCTAGAAACGCGTAAACGTAGATAGATCGTTGGTTAGGAGAATACAGGCGAATTACAAAATGCCGAATTCGACTTCGATCGCACAGGGTTGACAAACTTTGAAATTTTTCCAGTATGCGTACATGGCGGAAGTTAACACCGGCAGCAATTTGAACGCGGTCGAGAAAAATGCGATGATGTCAGCGTATTAACACACCTGGAGAAGGATGCGCAACGATATCGAGAAACGACTCACCATCGGATAGGAATCCATAACGGGCCTGGTTCTGGGAGCGTTTTTCTCACTTTGTCGATCTATCGATCCTTTGCCGTTTCTCCTCTAAAACAGAACTTTGGAACTTGCGGTCCTCGCGTAGCTAATCGGCGCGTATTTCGTATAACAGCGGAAACTTCACGTCGTAGACAGCCACGCGGCACGCGCATGCACTAACGTAAAGGTTAGTTCGACGATTGGCACATATATCACACTTTCGGTGTTCCGAGCGTTTGTCTTCCTTCGTCGCTCGTCGTTTAACCCCCGATGACGTATAGCACGATTACGCGGGCGCAGCAAGAGGTTCGCGCGTAAACGTTGCACAAAGTTCGAAGCGCGACGAGACACGGTGAGAATCTGTCACGAACGACGTTCGAAACCGCGTGTCGGTCGATGGATAACGACGTGCGCGCGCGTCGACGATCGTATTCAAGTGTCACGCGGGCAACGAGTTCATCGAGTCACTCGGTCGGACTCGGGGAAAATGTTCGCGGGTATACCGGTGACGTCGGAAACGTCAGCCGAGAGCGCGGTGAGACGACGCCGGTGTGTCGGTGACGGGTCGCGGTAGCGCGCGTATTTTCGAAAACCCGAACACGCCACCGCGCCGTCGCGATTCGCGATAACGGAGAAACGAGAGAGGACGAACCTCGAACGACGCACCAGGGAGACAAGCGAGACAGCCAGCCCGTGCGCGCGTTCGAACCGATGCATCGCGGCAGTGCGATTCGAGCCGACTATTCGTCCGCGTTCGTTCGGCCTCGGCCAATCTCGGCCCCCTTCGGCGCTGTCGAGTCGCTGCGCGGGCGGCTCCGCCGAACGAGAACCGCTTGCGCTCGTCGCCGCGCCTCGGACATTTCCAACGCTCATTCGGATCTTTCTGTCAATGAATCGAGTCAACGTGACTACCAAGTACGCACCGGTTTCGCCAACATAACCGGGAAAAGAAATCGTTGCTTTCGTATTACGGATATACTCTATACGAATAACGAATATCCAGCAGCTTTCTTCCATTTGTTCGTTCGTCTTTTCAGTTAAAAGGATTATGACGAGCAAACGAAAAACACAGAGTCTCGTCAAAATACAAACTCTTTGCTTTGTCGAATTAGTTTGGAACGCGAGTTGCGATAGCGTTGTAGACATTCCAGAAATTTACTTTCTCGCATTTCAAATATAAAAAATGAACGTTTCTCTTTCGTTTCGGGTTCAGTTCCACCGAAACCGGTCTACCGTTGACTCGTAATTTACGCGATACGAGTGGATAAGGCGAGCGCATAATTTTATCGCAGAGACGCGTTTATGATTTGTGAACGACACGGACGATGCGATTGGATGAGAAAATTTTCGGGAGTCGCGCGGCTATTGCTATATCAATGCGGCGTAAATACTTCGCGTTAAATAGCGGCGAATATAAACGAGTAGATGTAATAAATTGTTGCAGAAAATGTGTTTTTAAACAAATCATGTTAATGTTTCGATTCGAATTGGAGCGCGGCCCGCCAAGTGGACGAGGTAACGAGATTCGTATATTTCTACAATTTCGCAATGCGCAAACGTGTCAAGTGCTATTTGCCTTGCAAAATAGAAACCGATTCGTCATGGTTGAAAAATGTCGGATATCGTTTATCGTGCATCTATATCGACGCTAACTCGCTTTCATAAAAATCCTTACAACTATACAAACAACGAGTTCGGAGTTTCACGAACGAGATGTAGTTTATACGGAGGTTTCCATATGCGATAAGCGTGCCACAACATATGCGGAAGCAAAACGCGTTACCGTGTCACAGTTCTTTCAACAACGGCTAAATCAGTTGATAAACGATAAGGGTTCAAGCATCTGCGAGTACTTTTACTCGACATTATGTACGTAACGCGATATCCGCGTTGGGCAAGTAGGGAAACTACGATATATGCGACTCTATTGCCCTGATTGTACGAACAGCCTAACGCGCCGTCGTTTCTTCGCTCGAAACGAGAGAGACGTTTCGATACAGACAAGACGATACTTTTTATTAAACGCTTCGATTACGATACGACTTTGATATGTCATGATACTTTGGTTATAACAGGTCTTTAAAATAACGACACGCGTAGCACGAAGATGGGGAAAGTAATTAAAACATCGTTAAAAGTGTCCGTCAAGGATCATAGAAAAATGTAACGAAATTTAATCGACGATTCCACCAATATCTCGTCCTACGGATTATGTTATCATAGAAGAATATGAATATAAATTTCCGATGAAAACAACTTACTCCGCTACAATATACCAACGCACGTGATCGAGCGCAAAGGTAATACGTAACCTGAATCGCGCTCGTTCCGATCGTTAAACGGCATCTGGCACTTTACTCTAGTTTTGCGTATCCGCTACAATTGCGCGTAGAGAAAGATCAACCTATCTACGTGATTTACATTCCCTGGCTTTTGACCAAGTTTCCTCGCTATGATATTGTACTTGAATGATCCGTATATTAGATTTCATCTGTCAACTCGAAGACGCAACAACGACGATCGAAGGACGATCGAGAAACAAGAAATACATTGCAATTATCGATGCAACGTATTTTGAACGATCGATTAAACTTTCTGTTACAACATCGTGTCGTTACAAGTATAACGATTAGACAGTATGTGCGTGAAATAAATCAAAGTATCAGCTTCGAATAAAATGGTAAGGAAGTTGATACCGACGTTTGCTCGAGTAGATAATGGTACGGAAAATTGGAATTATTACTTCCCGCGATGGCGACATAACGTTTCCAGACAACGTAGCAACTTGTAACAATGTCCCGACTAACGTGCGATCGATTCCTTTTCCAATGGTAAAACCGTGATTCAGGTAAAACCAGTTTCTTCCTATACCGTCGACGAATTCTAAATTCCGTGATCGTAGGACCACCGAGAGGTGGTCATTTCCGGGCGTATTACTTCTCGATTCCACGTTCTGTGTATTCAGGTACACGTATGCGTGTATCCGTACGTAATTACGTAAACCAGATGATACGAGCAGCGGTCACGGTTCACGATTGCAGTTACTTATACCGAAATGACTGAGGTAAGATGGAGTAAGTGCAGACTGTAATTCCGTCTGAAGTAAATGCGCCCACGCTGTCGCGCCAAAGAAGGTCAGAACCGAAGCACGGATTTGTCGTATTCGTTCATAGAACATTCGAACCAGCTTAATATACGAGCCGGCCACGGTTTACGTTCCCCTGTAAAACTTGTTCGTTAATGCTCTGAAAATGGTGCAATATTTTTGCTTAATAACGCAGTCACGGGACACTATGGTTCTCGTAACTTCGACGCGGCTATTCGCTCGTAATGACCACTTTCTCGCCCTTCCTTCGCGCGTAACCTTTTCGACCAACATAGATATCTTGTCCGTGGAGAAACATTTAACGTGATTCCTACACGACGCAAATTAACCAGAATAACGTACGATGTTGCGCGCTTTAAGGCGAACGTATCGAATTGCAACAAAACCAACATCTGCTTGGCAGTGTAACGTAAATTCGAAAATTCGCAAGACGCATCGACGATTCACCGTACGTAAACGAGCTTTGCAGAATTTTACAATATCATTACCACGCACGCCTTAATAAGCGCGCGAAAAGGTAACAAAGGTCCTCGCGAAAAAACCCTCCCACCTCGTCCCACCGTCGCAAATTACGATCCATCGTCGATGAATACGGTCCTTTTTTTCTTTTTTTCTTTCAATGGCAAAGATATTCCACCGTAGGGAGCGCAATCCGTGGTGTCAATTAACGTACAAAACGGCAAGAAATATTTCCGTACACGGACGACCAGTTGCACGTATTTTTATGAAACACGAACGGAGGATCGCGCGGAGCAAGCATATTCTCGCTCTTTTACGCCGGTAATATAGTTCTTGTTATTAAACCGTTACACAACCCGGCTCGTTCCTCTATACAAGATGTTAGAGAGGATGTTAGACGTCCTAATGTAGGGTAGTTTATCTCTCCATAGAAGGTATAGCCGTATTAGGAATACCCTATTCGCCGACTATAATATTTCGTACGCAATTACGATTCAGACGTCAGCGACAAAGCTGAAACGCTGCAACAGTATCACTCGGTATGATTGTAAGATACGCTTATACCGTATTTAGCAGGCGGATGCTTTAACGCGAACATATTGCACTTTCGATATACACGCGTATACGTCTGTATCTGGCACTAACAGCCAACGTTATGAAATGGATTTATAATCGCGCTTCGCGCGTTTCTCACTGTTACGCAATCGAGGTACGTTAGCTAATAAACTCTATGAAAATCAAGGTGTGTTTCGATCCCTTCCAGCTAACTCGTCGACGAAACGGTTTTTTAAATATTTCATTTCACAGGGAAACGGTGGAAAGTTCGCGGGAACGCGTTGCGCGTTCCACGCGTCGCAAGTTGAAAGAACGACGATTCAAATACGGTGCTAAATATTAACGACGATGTTAATGGAATTTCTTCGATGTAAATATCGTTATATTCTAACGTTCGATCGCGTTATAATAATATTTACCACGATTTTCAAACATTACGTAGTTTAATTAGAAAGAAACGTCTCTACCAAATAGCCAGCGAAAGTTTCGATCGAACTCTTCTATTCGAAGCCTTAAATCGCTATGCCAATGAAATATTTAAATTAATCAACTTTTTCTAACAAAACCAGGGGCTCCGCTTCATACTCGTGCATCGCATAAATAACTTTAATCTCATAAATCTGCGCGAAGCTTTACACACGGATACGATACGAGAAGAGAAGCAGTCGCACGGATGGAGGTCGTTTAAACCGAGTCGTAAGCGTTTGAACGAGCAGAAACCGGACGATAGTGTTGGTGTACGCGTAGAAACATGTACGCATAACCATGGAGACCGCGTGGGACCTGTTAGCCCCGCCCTGTACCGACCAGATGTCATTACTCATTACGCGCTACGTCGTTGCGGGTTCCTCCTTCTTGATTAAAGGGCCAGAGAAAATCGTTCGATCGGACATCACCCCGTCTTTTTGCTTCTGTTCTTGCCGCGCGTTTCGCCTTGCTTCACAGGTGCGTGCTACGAATCAGCAGCGAACTTATTGTTCGGAATTTTAATTAGTTGCCATATCTTGTCGTTGCAGAGAACCAAAATTTCTTGGAATCGTATAATTCAGAACCACACCCCCAATTTTTACCGGGCAAAGGTAAGCCTCGAAGATCGATCGAACTTATCCGAAGTTGTTACGGATCGAACCTCGAACGGCTTGATACCTCGAGAGTCGATGTAATCGAGTTTTTCGTGCGCGAACGATACGATATCTAGCGGTAGAATCTATAAAAACGTTGATGCAGTTCGCGCATGCTGATCTGACACGTAGTTCACGCAATGAAATAATATCGCAGAGAGCGATCGTTCGCGTCATTCCCCGTGGAGACATACGCGACTCTAGACGGAACGCGGTTACGTACACCTGCCAACGTAACGACCAGCAGGATTATTCGCGTAATGTACCCAGCGGAGATACACGAGTCACACCTGTTGCTTGGTTCGATACACCGGGTGCTCTCTCGGTGTTCGTTCACCCGTGGCGTGCCAACGTTTCCCCTCTGACTCATTCATCCGCAAAAAACCTCCGAATTATCCGCAACATTTTGACCGGACAAACTCGCTGGTGACCAAATTCACGAAACTTCATCCTTATGACCGTCTAACGTAGTCGAAGTAAGTACCCGTATGCGAATATTCGAGCCTAACAGCTTGAAAGATTCCATTCCCTCTAATTTACGCTGCTATGTAATCTTAGCTGAATATTACGCGTTACGTTGTTTCCGTTTACTCGTGTTCCCTTCCAATTTTCATGCGCGATACGGTAATTACACGACGTGTAAATACCTCGAGAGATAAAACAGTACCGATAATCAAATAGATCCGATAAAATGTAAGTTCCATAACTATTCCCATCGCGTGCTCTCGTTACGGTAATTCCGCTAATAGGAATTGACATTCGCTCGTTCTGTATCCGAGATGCATGCAAATTATTCCCAACATAAACGAACAATTCGCTGTGTTAGACGATAAAAACTTAGCTATGAGTTCGTATATTTGAATCTGAACGTTAACTTGCTCGTACAAACGACGCGTAAATTTTCTCTAATTACAGACGATTAGATTCCATTTTTTTTTTTTTTTTTTTTTTTTTTTTTTTTTTTTTTTTTTTTTTTTTTTTTTATTCGGATTCGTAAAAATATGGATCTTTACGCTTCGCTTCTTCTTTAAAAATAGATGAAAGAAGGAATCGCGTTTCAAGCATAAGCTGCAATAGAAGATAACGATATGCAAAGCGGAGAGCAAAATGCCGTTTGTTTCTAAAACAATCCCATGGTTCGCTATCGTTTCACGTCGAATAGTCACATCTACGGTGTACATAAATGACACTTGCGCGCACACAACGCAACGCAACGCGATGCAACGCATAGAGGCACGTTCGTGGAACACTGTAATACTGGTTCGGTACATTATATGTACATAGTAGGAGCCACGACCTGGGAGGCCTTTCAGATAATGCAGAAAGAAGAACAAAATGACGATCGAGGCTAAAGGAAGCCTGTCGAGCATATCTTATACAGATATGCATTATGCGTTGTTCGCATTAAACTTCTTGCAATATCACGTACATGTGTGCGTTCGCTATTTCCATTGCTAACCTATTTAGCAATATCATGTAGCGATGCAATTTTCCTCTCTTGTTTTATACGATTTCAAATTTTCATGATTTATGACATAGCAGTTGCAGCAAGGAAACGTAATATGAACGAGAATCGCACGAATTTTCTAATAAAAATAAATAGAATTGCAAACCGAAGTAGCTCTGTATAGGTTAGAAACGGCTTTCAATTTATTCGAGGAATACCTTGGAAATCACTATGTACGATGGATTTATTACGCTATTCGTGCCACAATAGTACTTTATGTTCTTTTTGGCAATTCGAGAATGTATAGATCTTATAAATCTCTCTGTCCTCGAATCTCGTCGCAACACCCACGATCGACGTGACGATAAGTCACGCGTCTGTTAATTCCTTGAAATAGTTAGTCGTGTAAATCATCCACCGAATTTATCCATACGTTATATAAGACTAATCGGTCAGTTTCGAAAATGGACGACGCGCAAATTTCGAGTTTGTAATTCTGTCGGTGACGAACTAGACGCGTAACCGCTATCGTTATTATACCACCGTTACCTATACTATTATTCTCTGCTACGGTGGTACTTCGTTCCGAAGAAAATGTAACTATATCGATGCTTTGTCCCATGGTTATTCATAACCTCGTTAACCAACATTCGACGATAGAGGAGACAGTGTTTCTATAATATAACCTAAGACAACAATTGCAATTGATTTATCTTCAAGATTCGAATATTGCGATCGAATATTGAGCCATCCACAATTAATATCCTACGTTTTGCATCTTTTTTGGATCCGAAAACGATTTCGTATGAACGATCGATGTCGCAGAGTTAGTTTCGGCATTAAAATGAACTTTCTGCCTATTTAGGAACAGTATTGCGGCCAATCCAACCAAACGATCGCTAAATTGTTCTGACGTTTTGCTGTCTCTATGAATATGTACTTGGTATTTCGTGGAGGGACTTAGGGATAGCGATTTGCGTGGGATTGGAATGTTTGGGCGCGATCACGTTTTGCTGAAAACATACATATGTCTACGAATGTATATATGTACATACTATCTATCGCAGGCCGTCGACCTCTCTAGGAACTATTTAAACGTTGCTCGTATTTGCCACGACATTAATACCTAAATAATCGATCTATCGTACGTTACGTTCAAAATTCCCTCGCATCTAGAGACCGGTTCTACTCAATGTACATAGCGTGTACATACACGCTAGTAAATATCTACGAGCACAAGATTGTTTTCGTAGATTAATTTACATCTAAAATTGCAAATTTATCGCGACAGAACTTAATTATCAACTAATCTTAATAAAGATCGTAACGCAACCGTTGGTAATTGTTACACGGCTACACGATTAGGAATAGAAAATGAACGGAATGCTTAAATCAACCTTCGAATTATCTTACGAGTCCGTTAGATTTTCAAATCTCGGATTGCTTCAAGCGGCAAAAAAGAAAATAATTTTACTATAAAACTGTAGTCGCAGTTGTCGAACGTCATGTTTTATTTAATTTCTTATCGTTTCTATAAAAATCGCGCAACGTGCCGTATATCCTTAGATATATTAGATAGACAAAGTTTCGTTATAAACAATGGAAAGGGGACAAACTTTGTATACGCATATACAAATTTTCCGGCGAAGGACGATGCGAGTGAAATCACTTACGCATAAATCGTAAGCGAAACGCAATTGCTCTCTGTTCCAGGAAACTTTGATCCTCGAAAAGCGTAAAAGCATCACGACCGAGAACGCGGCGAGTCGTGATGCTGGCTTACTCTTTCACCTGTTATCAAGGAGACTTCATTCACCGCGATACGATGGCGCAACCTGAATGGTGCTGCCATTAAGTGGTTGCCTCGCACAAGTAACCTCGCTTCCTTCAAATTGAATCCGCATTAATCCTAAGAGAATGCAATATATATTACTCATAACCTATCGGATACCCCGGTTCGATGATATATTTTAAGTTGGTTTTTTACTTAGATTCAAACTTATTTCCCAACAAATATAACAGAGACTTGACATTTTTGAAATAATCGTTAACCTAGAATCATATATCAGGACGCGATATTTGGAATTTATAATGTGACGATGTCAGGTAAAAGAGTAAAAAGTTGAATCCTTCGACACGTCGCTCGAAGACGACGTGACAATGCACACGCGATTCATTCTTTTTCTGTACGTGCTATTTTATTTTTTCGAACGAGAACGATCGTCGGCCCAATATTTCCCTTCGCGAGGCGACAACTTCACCTCGACTGTCTCTCGTGCGATAGACGTTAAGATCTGGCAGACAGTTCGACAAGTGCTCGCGTGCACGTATGCACGTATCATGGACACACACACACAATGAAAGAACGAGAGAAAGAGAGTGCAGGGACCGTTTCACGAATCCGGCCGTACGAGTCCGTTGCAGCAAAGCCAGCCAGTTACTAGGCAGACACACTCCGGTCCAATGCAAATTTTCTCGACACCCGAGAGCACGGATCTGCTAGGCGTGTAGGCGAGAGATGTCCATCCTCTTACAGGACCAGTCTTCTACGTGTATGAGTATGAGACGCAAACTCGTTGGTAGTGGTGCCATAGGCGTCACCTAGAGTCCAACTCATGGTTCATTGGAGGAATACAAAAATAGCTTTGATTTCACTTATGGTTCCAACTACGTATTACATATTCAGTTTGTCGCACCTGCGAATGCACTTGTCGTAATTGCTATGCGAAAATGTGAAAATGTATTTACAACGATCGGAAAGGGAAGAGTCGAGATTATTTCAGGGATTACAATAGTCCGATCGAAATTCGAACGTCACTGTACTGTTCAAGTATTCTTTCATTTTATTTATTGATACTTTACGACATATATATTTACTTCCTCTTAGGGTTGTTAAAACGAACTACGTACTCAAAATCGTTTCGGTTGCTTTCTGTTTCAACCGCGCCCAAAGATATCTGAAACGTATGATAAAACTATACAAATTTGACAAAATCAAGATGACTTTGAACAATTCATTTATTTTTATTTCGTTTTGATACGAGATAGTCGAGAATTAAGTCTTGCGGAATAATATATTATTTATTTATCATATGCAAATTATTGTATAAAATATACAATTCTTGATATTTATACTAGTGCGCATACGTCTGTAACACGTATGTAATTTTACTAAATCTGTTTATACTTATTTAAAGGATCATCACGCGTGAGTACATGCATACGTAGTAACGTCGATCACGTAGTGACCTTATGGCCTATGGGGCAGCTAACAATAAGTCTGGAAATCCATGTACCTCGCGCATGGTGGCGCCCATGGTTGATACACAAGACCGGCACACATCGTAGTGGTTGATACACGGTGCCTATTGGGCGACTCTGTAGGTACATACGTACGACTCCGCAGGATCACGTGCAACTTTCCATATTGAGGAGTTTTATAGCTGCGTCTCGGTAGTAGGATAACCAGGGGCGCCTACACGCGTTCGACTTCGACCGCTTCGAACAGAAGTGGTCAATAAGACAAACATTCGTGAACGCGGGACTGCATTCGTGAAACGTGAATGCCGGGAGTACCATCGAAGAAAAGAGATGTTCTCTGCTCGCACGGTACAACGTCTTGTAGCCGTAATGCCATTGACTAAGTAAAGCTATACAAGGACAGAGAGCAGAGAGGTTCGTGTTTCTTGGCTAGAAGAAAAGTCTTATCATTCCAAGAAGTTTAAATATAATTTCTTCTTTAAGCATTTGAATATTTCCTATTATTATACTGTGTTGATTACTCATTTCGTATTTGAACGTGCAACGACATAAATGTAATTTCAAACTTTTTAAGAAATCCAATTTTTTTATGTAAAAAATAAAAGTAGATCGGATACAAGTAACGATAGATAAGAAAGGGTTTATAAAGAAATATAATAAATTTAAATATAAAAAAATGACAGTCAATTTTATTCATTACACTGTACTTAATTCAATACAATCCTTACAGTATTATATCTTATAAAATATTTCGCGACATATATACAGGATAAACATACACATCTATTAAATATCAATTGTGTACTATATTAAGATTACAATTATTCCTAAAGTTCAGACATGTCTAGTAAAGCATTTAAATGCGTTGGCATCCAATTCATGCCATTGTGACAAACGAATAAAACATTTCCATCTATATAAGCTTGGACATTGCCAACCTTATAAACTTGTTTTGCTTCCCTATACCGATTCGGTATTGGCATAAACAATATACCCTTTTCCTCGCATTTCTTTTGAACAAGGTCTTTGAAACCGTGAGGTATTTGCGACGCTGTCCTAACTGCTTCGGCAAGTCTCTGCAAAGGATAGAATGTAATATTATAATCAAAGTTAACATAATATCGGTAATACAGTTATCTCACTTTATTATAGGTATGTAAAACTAAATCGTACCTCCATTCTTGGTTGAGCCGTTGAAGGCATTTGTGACATAGTAGGTTGACTTCTTTCTAAGCTCGTTAAATAGGAAACTTGTTCCATTGCACCCGGTTGATGACTCTGTGGCACGGAAACTGCTCTATTCATTATTTCTAACGCTTTCTTGAAATGTTCTGTAAGTCAATAAGCATACGAGCATTAGTTGATGATTTTATTTGTTTAGAGGAAATTCAATATTTTTTATCCTGAATACTCACCTTTCACCAACGGTTCGGCCAATATTTTTTCACTCAACATACTTTTCCATCCCATATACCAATTTGTAACTTGATCATAGTTAGGAGAATGATTTAGCCACAAGGCCAAAACTTGTAACCATTTAGGGAAAAAGAATTTATCCAACAGGCCTGCCATTATATGAGATGGAAGTAAGTCCTTCCATTCATATACCCAGTTCCAGTGATCTAAATGTTGCTGATGGGGATTTATAACAAATTCCGAAAGTGCTATTTGCAATTTTGGGATGATATTTTTCACTAGGAAGGCTTCCATATCTCCTTTTGCGAAAACATTACACCATGGTTGTAACATTAATCTGGCAGACCTGTCGGATGGGTGCCAACCACCCAATGCGGATCCTAATTTACGTCGTATTATTGGATATATTAAAGTATCTAAACGATTTCCTATAATAATAATATAACGTTACTGAAATAGTTTCTTTGTGTTTTCGTATAAGCAATGGTCAATTTTTATGTATGTATACTTACGTAAAAGTGGTAACCAAGGATGAATCCATGTGTGAATAGGCACTGTATCAGTAAGGGGATTCCATTCTTCTACTTCCAAGGTAAGTTTGGGGAGAACTAGCATATCTAAAATATTTTCTAATATCCAATTTGGAAGTAACGGGATCCAATGTTCTATTAATTCAATTAGTGGTTCTGGCTGCCTACATGTCCACTGTCTACAGAAAAAAAAAAAAGAAAGAAAAGAAGGGTATGGTAAATATACATGTACATAGTACTACTAAAGTATGTTAACGATCGAATTTTCTGTAAAACACAAGCTACTTACTGTATAGCACCTCTGATTGATGGCATCCACGAATTCCAAACAAGATGATCATACGGATGCATAGTTCTTGTTTGGAGAGTGGTGGCGGTACCACTCTCTAAGATACCTTTCCATTGATCGAACAATTTAATACATTGTTTTGGTTGCATCAATGGATTCCAACTAATTAAACAATCTTTTATTTTTGGACCAACAAAACTGCTAGCTAATTCACCGAGTTCGTACATTTTATATTCCTCGTAATATTTATCTTGTAAATCTTTAAAAGCGTCCGCAGTTTCTTGTAACGTTAATTGATTTGTTTCATCCATCAATCTGTCTACGATTGCAAGAACGTTTTCTAACGTATCTATTAATTGACCGTGTTGATCTATAACTTTAGACAAATTTCTCTTCTCTGCCTCTAGCGCAATTACTCTATCGCTTAGATGCCGTGTCCTTCTATCGTTTTGTATAATATCTTGCTCGCACATATCCACAAGTATATTTAAATTATGTTGAAGTTCTGGCAATGCAAAATTAACTTTGGACTTTTTATCGGTAACTACGACGTTTTCGTCGGGTCGCTGTTGACCTCCAGCTATAGCATGATATCCACTGAGAATTCTTTGTTCCGGTCCAGTCATATCTATAACTTTAACCCTACTCATCTCGTTGGATATTCTTACTTTTTTGTTAGGTTTCAATTTCCCATCTTCCAGAACTTGATCAACACTTCGATATATATAATTTACTTTTCTCTTAGCAGCATTTCCATCTCCTTTCCTCCACTGTGACAACTTAGCTTTGGGGTCTTTCCCTTCTTCTATTTCTTCGTCTTTCTTCTTTTCTGCAACTTTAGGACCTTTCTCTGGTCCATAAGCGCCAATCGCACCTCTACCTTTCCTCAGATGTGCTTCAACCGGCGCGCTTATACCTTGTAACTGTTTACCCAATCCTTTTCCAGGTTCAAAACCCATCTAAATAACGAACAGAACATTAGATACGAATATATCTATATGGGAGTATCGACAAAATAATTATTGTTTTATATATACCTGTAGCAACAACTTGGCGCCAATGCCTTTTGTATAGACTTCCCAACTTCCCATTCCACTTTGCATTAATAAGGGATTTACTTTATGTTTCTTTTTACGTAAACCTGCAATATCCCCATCCGTATTTAACGAAAAAGACGTACGTTGATGTACAGAACTTGGCTTCTCATCTTCAGAACTATTGGCAAAAAGAAAGTTTACCGATTAGAATACTTGTGCCAATATTATAAAATGAAATGAACAATCTTTTACTATCTAAAACTTACCTCGAACTATTTGGAAATTCTTTTTGCGATTTGCTCTCGTTGTCGCTATCATTGTCATCTTTGTCCTCTGTCTCCTCTTTAGGCTTCCCAGCTTGTTGAATACCTCCTGCTACAAAATTTACAGGAGTCGTATAATTCTTTGGTCCTTTATCAAATGTTTTAAACGATGGTCTAGCAGATAATTCATCTTCGTCGCTATCATCGCCCCAAATACCTGAAATATGAAATATGAAAAAAATATAAGTTTATATTATACTAAATATAAGTTTAATATTATACTGAATAGACGTAATAGTTATTAAAACAAAGAACTTACCAAGCATTTGTTGTTTTTTTGACAATTTACGCCTAGGACGATTAATATTGAATTCATTCTCAAGGTCGTAATCCGTGATTTCAAAGCTTTCTACTTCGTCTTCTGACATTTTGCTAACGTTTATTAATATTGTTTGTACAAATTTGATAAAAACTTGTATTAAACAAGTATTTAATGGTTGTTATTATATCAAATTTATATTTTTTAAAAATATAGAAATAAAGCAGAACGATAATGTAATTATGAAACATTAAAGGTTATGTTGTGTTTCATTTTCACAAAATTGAACAGTTCTGTCGATTGTGTTTAGCAGTGTTGCCAACGTATAGAGGAAAACTGAGAAGAAATCCCATGGGAGGGATGCGGCTCTTATTGAAGTAACAAAATGTTAATACGGTGTATCACATATATGTCCATGTGTATATGTTGCGTTTAGTTTGCACACAGTGGTTTGGTACACGCACGTTTTATAAGATCTGCGAACTTTAGAGTTGGTTCGAATGCCCACTGAACCGCTCTGGTATAATTAGGAATTATTTGGAAATTAACAAGAATAACGTATATTTTAACACTCAATTACAAATTAAGAAACTTCTTCAAGACTTTCACAATTATATATTTGCGTTCTGTTAGTACGTTCGGTCTTAGCAAACGCAGCGACTAGTCTTCAGGGAAGTCAAAGACTGAATGAAGTCAAAATCCGTCCTCGTCCATGATCTTTTTCCCCTTCTCCTTGGCCATCCAAGCTTATTCATATGGTGAAAGTTCTGCATTGGCTATTGTAGTCTCGTCTTCGTAGGTGGGGGAAGGTTGAAGCGTGTTAGGAGGCCGCTTTATATTCGTCTAAGTGGAAAAATAATTTGCAAGAGGATGCGTATACCGTTCTCCGTTCGTACTGTATAGCATAATTGACCACTTTAAATTATACTTATTAACGCTAAACCTACCGATACTTTGTGCATACCTATTCCTACCGTGTACGGTCAAAATAACCGGTAATTAAAGAAGTAATAGCTTTTACGATTTAACTTAGATAATGGTTAATTTATGACTAAATGTATATGAAATACTTTCATAGAATTTCGTCCAAATTTACTTTTGCTTAATTTTAATTATAGACTTAAATAGAATTGTAACCTTTACAATTTTTTACTTGACAAGTTTTTTCGTAGTAATGAATCTGAACTTGTTGATAGTTTTATTGCATGGTTTTTTTCCCCGCGATTCTTTATACAAAAGTAATGTATGCACCAGGTTTATAACAATTCTGTGAATTCTCTGTAAATTGACCCCATACTGTATATACCATTGCATACTTATTGGTTCGTAGACGTTGGCTTCTTTCGCTCTTCTTATCAAATCGTGTAAACCTCGTAATTTCAACAAAGTCATTCCTGCTCATTGTTTTTGAAAAAAATACAGGTCTCCAAATTTTATTCCACAAATATGAGACATCTAAATTTTTTGCCTGATACGCACCACGGGCATATAGCAGAGCAATAAATGCATCTAGTTTTATTGCATTCTAGCTCCCTCTTAGTTCCTAATACTCTAAATGCTCCCTTTTTTTTATAATTTTTTTTTTTTTTTTTTTGTTTTTTTCTTTGAAAAGTCTTGACATTTCTAGGGTAAATATCTATCACAGAATAATACCATGTACGTAATACAAAATTATTGTCAAATTTGACGTGCTTTACTTTTCCTTTTATACAACAATTTTATACAAAACGCTCCGAGATGCTTTCCAAGTCTGAGTTTCAGAGATAACAAGTCAAGATGTCGACTAATTGACCAACAAATTAAGATGTATCCTAGTCGAAAGGACAATAGCAAGTAAGAATATGGTCTGTGACGGCGATATTTATACGAAAATATTGATAAGTATTGGCCGTTTTTCATCAACGGTTACTCGAGGGTGAAGTTGGGAAAACTTTTCCCGTGTTTTATCGCAATGAGCAATAACCCTAGGAAACTTCTTGATTTTTAAAATGTCTGTAACAATGGTCTAAATTTTATAGCGGTTGCTTAGAATTATTACGGGCCTGAGTTTATACGACTTGATAGCCGGTAGCCATCTTGATCGAGGAATGGATTATGTTTTATGACAACGTTATAGCTGTGTAACAGTTGTTATTATTTGTTATTACTGATTTTGTTTATCATTTGACCTTGAGATAGCCTTTTCTTTGTACTGATTGCATTTATTTTAAAAATAACTGAAATATTTTGTCAAAACGACCGTTCACGGTAAGCAAGGCAGAGTATACATTTTTCTCAGAAAATAAAAGAGCAAACTAAATGCAAATACCGAAGGGTATATCGTATGCGTGCTTTAGGAAAAGTCAGAGATTATGAAGAGATATAATAAAGTTTAAATATGGTTAAATTTGTGTAGAAATTCGAAAGCGGTTAATTTGACCGTCGTTGGTAGGTTTAGTGCTACTAATATAAAATATAGAAAGAGTTCTAATTTATACAAGGCGTTTGTTCGGGATTTTGGGTAACCTTTGGTTTATGGCTTTTTTTTTTGACAAAGTCCCAATTTCCTATCTCCTAAATTTACGACACGGACCTCATTAAGAGATTAACAAACATCCCAAGTGTCCGATGGGTCAGGTCTAAAGTAAACAATTGATACGAATCAGTCATACCTGTGGATATGCGCTTATGAGAGTACACAATTACAAGATTTAAAATAACAGATTCTAATCCTCTGGAAACAATGGCAAGAAGGAAAATCCGGGAAGGGAGGGTTACTATATAAGAATTAGGCGAAGCTTTCTAAAAGAGTCTTAATAAAGTCATACGACAGTTATAGTCTTCGTGTTATCGAACAGTGTAACTAAATTAACCGAACATAACGTTATTCCGTATCTTGCATATACTTGTGTACATTAAAGAGTGCAAAAAGAAAAAAAAAACTAAACATTAACGGTTACTTAGTTGAGAATTCGCATCAGAGACAATTTTGCGCGATAGCGCAACACGCAAACGCAAATACATTAAAATCGCAGTGATATGACTATATTACGTGGTGTTATAATGATGTTCGCGCGTTAACGTAACACGTTCGTACATAAAACGAGTTTAAATTTCGCTCTTAATTCTATTGGCAATCCTGCTACTGCTGGGTGATCTAAATTCACGCGGTCGTGTAACGCGTAACAAATGGAATTTGGTGGTACCAACGTTATCGTGTGACTAGAGATATTTTAGCAAAATCGCGGGCTTAAATATTAGAACGTCGTTTGTTGTACTGGTTGTAAGTCCGTGACACTTATTATCTCTTCGATTTTGTAACGACGGTAATCCGGTTAAATGCGGTAAAACGACGGTACGTTCTCGAGTTGAAAGTTGGTGTTTTGATGTTTGCAGTTCCGGCGAAGTAGAACAACGAAACAGACCACGGGGGTCGCACGCGGGGTACCGATACGCGTGTACGGTGTTGCGCGGATATCATAAATAATTATTTTTTTAAACCCCGTCCCAATTGTAATCGCGGTTTAATCGAAATCCTGCACGTAGCGTAGCGTGATTTCCGTGTTCGATTAATCTACGAGGTCGGTTCAACTATTGAACTCTTAATAAATATGGCGAACAGTGTAGCACCAGATTCATGGGAACAGCAGGCGGATAACGGAGACATCGGTCCACCACAGGATAAGTCCATCGAAAGCAAATTTTCCACTCTGAATGTAAATGCTGCGGAATTCGTGCCTTCCTTCTGCATTAATTCTTCACCGCAGAACAGTAACACGGCCGACAGTTCCTGCAATGTTGCTGTCATGATGAATTCTGTAACCACTTCTATGCCTCCTGAAATACATCATGGTTAGTTTTGAAATAAAACTCGATTAACCATCAATTACGTCTTTCCAAACAAATGTACAGGCTATTAATATAAAGGGAAAGCATATGTAAGGTTCTTGTTATTGTAAGTCATTTGTAACGTAACAGCTGCGGCTAACCCCCATTACTTTGCTCGCATACTGATTCCCATCTTTCATATATTTGTTAATGAAAGATGATAGTTGATCTTTGGGTTTAGCTTAATGTCCGTCTTCTGATTGTAAGTTGACATTGCTAAATTGCTGCTTTTTGGGAAGAGACAAGTTATACACAATACGTATATTTAATATTAACCCAATATTGTGCAATAATTAAACTGATGCTAAATTCAAAGCATTTATTTGTACAGCAATTAAGGGCATGAAGTTAGGAATTAGATACGTATACTATAATAATTTTGTTTATATAATAGCATTAATACAGATCAAAATATTCGTATACAAATTCTAATGTTTCTTGAATAAAAATGTGTCGGATTGATAAGAAAACATACTATGTAAAGTAAAAAGAAATATTAAATTTATTGGTTTATTTACATTTTGAGGAGAGAAGATGTGTCATTCGATTATTATTAAATACGATATATGAATATCAAAATGATATTTCCAATACAATATGGTAATGTTTTCAAATGTTTTACCTAACTTTACATTATAACAACGTATTATTTCCGATGAATCTACTGTTTTCGCAGCCGATAGATAAATATTAGCGGAGGAAATGATTTATTTGTACGTTAAGATGGTTCATAAACATTTATGGAAATAAGATGATTATACAAGATGACATGGAAATGTGGGGAAATAATAAACTATAGAAAGTTCTTTTGACATTCTTTTGATTTATAAACTGTTAATGAGCATTTTTTTATCTTTGCTTTATCAGGTAATACTACGCCGGTAGTTCTACCGGATCCAGTGGGCAATCGTGTGGAGGAACCACCTGCTGGAGGAGGGGCTCCACCTCCGAATGTTACCGATCAAATGAATACTAGCCCAGAACATCAACCAGCTGATTCGTGGGAAGAAGCGGCGGTAGATGGCGATCCTCTTTTAACCCCTGAAAATGAAGAAGTACGCCGAAGCTTTTACGTATATAATAAGATCTTTCTTAGACTTTGGTTTATCGTTTAAAAAAAAGCACCTTTTATCGGACGATTACTTAGAATTTTTCGTTTTTCCGTTTTTAGGCCGAGAATGAAGAGGATGAAGAGATGGTTGTTAAAATCCCTAAGAAAAAGCCTGTTAAAGTAACGGAGGATACTAAGAGTAAAAAGGAACATGTTAATGTTGTTTTTATAGGACACGTTGGTATGTAAGAATTCTATTAGCAAGTTATGATGAGATACGTAAGAATATATTTCAATCGGCATCGACTCCATTTTGATTTGTATTATAGATGCGGGAAAATCAACGATCGGAGGCCAGATTATGGCATTGACAGGAATGGTTGATAAAAGAACCTTAGAAAAGTACGAAAGAGAAGCGAAAGAAAGAAGTAGAGAGACGTGGTATCTGAGTTGGGCTCTAGATACGAACCAAGAGGAACGAGAGAAAGGGAAGACGGTGGAAGTCGGTAGAGCGTACTTTGAAACTGAACGAAAGCATTTCACAATTTTAGATGCGCCTGGTCATAAGAGTTTTGTACCTAATATGATTGGCGGAGCTGCGCAAGCTGATCTCGCGGTGTTAGTTATTTCTGCGCGGAAAGGAGAGTTCGAAACCGGTTTCGATAGAGGCGGTCAAACAAGGGAACATGCGATGCTGGCTAAAACTGCTGGTGTTAAACATCTGGTTGTGCTAGTGAATAAAATGGACGACCCAACCGTAGAGTGGGATGAAAGAAGATACAACGAGTGCAGGTATGTTGTATAAAACTATCGTAAACTTAAGACGCGATAGTTTCGTTTAGAATAGGAAATTAATTGATTTATATTATTTAGGGATAAAATACTACCATACCTCCGTAAATTGGGATTTAATCCCGCTAAAGATCTTACATTCATGCCAGTCTCAGGACAGCTTGGTTACGGTTTGAAAGATCCGATACCAGAACATCTTTGTACATGGTACACTGGCCCGCCATTCATATCCTTCATTGATTCTTTACCCTCGCTTAATCGTAAAAACAACGGACCTTTTATCATGCCAATCGTTGATAAATATAAAGATATGGGAACAGTGGTAATGGGAAAGGTCGAGGCTGGAGAAGCGAAAAAAGGACAATCGCTACTTGTTATGCCGAATAGGGTATACTTGTTTTATTTTAACAAGATATATATCTCAATATCGAATCGACTATTTGTGCTAATATATTTTATACTTTATTACGTTTTATTTAGACGGCAGTGACGGTAGATCAATTGTGGTCAGATGACGAAGAAGTGACATCGGTTGGACCTGGCGAGAACGTAAAGATAAAATTAAAAGGCATCGAAGAAGAAGACGTAAGCCCTGGATTTGTTCTTTGCGACAGCAACAATCCGATAAAAACGGGAAAAGTGTTCGACGCTCAAGTTGTAATTTTGGAGCATAAGAGCATTATCTGCGCTGGCTATAGTGCTGTGATGCACATTCATTGTGCAGCGGAAGAAGTTAGAGTGAAAGCATTGATCTGTTTGGTCGACAAAAAGACTGGGGATAAAAGTAAAACCAGGCCGAGGTTCGTCAAACAGGATCAAGTGGCAATAATGAGAATCGAATGCGCAGGTGTCATTTGCCTTGAAAGATTTAAGCTATTTCCACAGATGGGACGTTTCACCCTTAGGGATGAAAGTAAGTGTTACGGATTTTGCGCGCGCGCACGTATGTGTATTTAAATCTGAAAAGTTTCCATTTCAACTGGATTACGATTTCTTACTTATCAACGATCGAGTTCTAACTGGTTTTTTCTCGTTACTTTTAGATAAGACTATTGCAATTGGCAAGGTGCTGAAGGTGGTGGAGTAAAGTTGCTCAACTGTGACCACAGATTGGGATAATAATCGACTTTGATAACGAGAAATACACAAGAGATGCAAACCGAATACAGTACGCACGAGAAAAAAACGGAACTAGCGTGATTACTCGCGAACTACTGTTAATGTAATATACACACTCATCTTACACAAGAAGCAAAAAAAGTTCTACATCAAAGAAAAGCAC
>JACXIT010000133.1:1942813-1956623 GCA_014737525.1 Bombus difficillimus | reverse complement strand
AAAAAAAAAAAAAAAAAAAAAACAAATACAGAAATTTATTAAATCTGCCAGATAGTGTTACACAACAATTTATAATTATAAAATTAATATTATTATTACTACTATTCCACCGTTTCTTATTGCATTGTCATTAAAAACAAATTTGCAACAAAAATGTGCTCTACTAATTTCGATAAGAGGTTTCATGTGTATGATTGATTTGCTTTTTCTTGCACGTACTGTTTCTGTTAATACGATTGGTGTTTGACGGCGCCAAGGTTCGTGTATTGTATCGATGTATTACGTGTCTATAACACCAGATATTCTTACACTGTGCTTCTTCGGAAAAAGGTTTCGATGATTTATAGCGTTATATGCGATAAAAGAAAATTAATGTCGAGATTTAACTGAAAGGAAGTTAATATAGAGAATTTTCAAAGCAGACATTTTGTGAGTGCTTTCTTTACATGTATTACTGCTTCTTTTTTTCTTTGCTGCTAATTTTTATAGATATTAAAGTACGTACATCTCTTGTCCTATTCTTTTTACTTTTTACGTTTATTATTATTATCCTTTATTTCACGTCTCATATCGGATCTGTTTCCTAACAAAACAGATTTCACAGGCAATTAATTTTATTCCTATAAATTGTTCAGCAAAGTTTGCGTTTTATGGTTGTTATATTTTTTAAATTGTTAATATTATTACGATCGATACATTAAAAAAATGCTAATGTAATTTCTCTCTTTTTTTTTTTTCTCTCTCTCTCTTTTACTCACCATAATTTCAGTAATACAAAGTAGAAGCGACAGCATGAAACATATTACGGCGAAAGGAAGGTGGTGATATATTTAATAGATATAGTTTTCTTTTTCCATCGTACGAACTATCCGTTCCCGTATGATTTTTTTTATAATTTAAAGTATATTACATTCGTTGTCCAAGTAAATTATAATTACAGCAAAGGCCTAACGGCGATACAGATTACACAAGTTGCTGAAATTTCGAGTTTATTTAACTGTTATGGCGAACTCGAAAATTTTAGTGCAATCGACTAAAGTAATTATCAAATCGAGTTTTTCCACGTGTGATTTTGTCAAGACGCTCTTCTATGCGTGTCAACTATATGCCATACGTAGGTTTATTACATTTTATATATGATTATTGAAACATTTATAATAAAAATGGTAAAAGCTTAATTACACTTATTATTGAGGATCCGGTGCTAATTTAGCGTAACCGAGTTTCCGAAGTACTTCCTTGATTTCGACGTATACCGACGCATCTTCCACTGTACTTGAAATCTACAAATAAAAGAACAAATATTTTACATCGACGATTAACGAATGAATAAATAATGTATTCTTATCTCGTATGAAAATGCAATTTCATTATTCGAACCGACAAAGTCGTTCGCTTATCGCCAATTTCTCACGTTTCTTCATACGTTTCGTTAAAAACGATCCATCGATTTACCTTCACCAGCTTGGATCGTGCTAAATTAGCGATAGATTTACGAATCAATTTTCCCGAACGTGTTCGAGGTAACGCTGTCACGGCTGCAGCTGTTTTAAAAGATGCTATGGGTCCGATCAAGTTTCTTACTCGCGTCACCAATTCCTCGTTAATCTGTTTTTCGTTTCTCATCGTTTCTACAGACAGATACAGATACATGGTATTATCGAACAAGGTATATTCGCTCGACATAGACATTTTTCTCGGTGAAAATCTTCACCTTCTTTCATTATATAAAGGCACAAAGGTATTTCTCCTTTGGTCGGATCTGGAACGCCGACTACCGCCGCGTCTACGATATCCGGATGAGCCAACACGACGTCCTCGAGGGCGGAGGTGGATAATCTGTGGCCGGCAACGTTGATAACGTCGTCGTCGCGTGCCATCACATAAACATAGCCGAATTCGTCTTTATAGCCGACGTCCATGGTGTCGTAGTAACCCTGTATTTGATCAGTTAAATCATGAAATCGTTGTAAAATGTCATTGTCGTCGTACGTACGTATACGTTTCGCAATTCGATCGCAAGGGCAAAGTGACAAGTCGCTGGTATCAAGAATAGGACTCACCGGATACGTGGAAAAATATATTTTCTCGAATCTGTCGTCGTCTTGGTAGAGCGTGGATATGCAGCCGGGCGGTAATGGTAATTTTATGGCGATCCTACCTAATTCACACGCTTCCGCCTCGCTGCCGTTTTCTCGTAGTATGTCGACTAGGTAAAAAGAAATTTCAATCGTATTCGTACGATGCTCGTTAAAACGGAATAATTTTTTCTAAAAGTTAAATATATAAATATGTTTTTGTGAAATAAATAATTACGATATACATTTAGAAATTAAACGTTAAGCGAATTTTTTTATATCTAGTTTCTTTTTTCAAATAGATTTAATTTATATATAAAAATATATAGAAAATTAATTTTTTAATTCTTTATATTTTTATAAACTATAAATTTAAATATATAATTTTTTATTAATTTAGGAATAACTTTTGTCAATAAATATTTAATAATTTAATATTAAAGAATTTTAAAGATTTACGTTAGATCTCAAAATTATTTAATTATTTAATTAATTTATTTTGATTAAATATAATGATCAAATTAGTAATACTTTTTGTTCGATAAATAAGTTTTAATATAATTAATATTCATATATATATATATATATATATATAAGGAATTAGGTAAATTAAATATGTTCAACTATTTAACAAAAACATGGCTCGATGAATTTAATTTTAGGTCGATCTGCCAAATCGGACTCGAGCTTTTCCGACAAATTAGAACCGTAGCGTAAAGGCGGTTTTCCCACCATTCTTTTCCACCTTTGTTTATCATCCAATAAAGTAATCCTTCCAATCTTTCGAGAAACTCGAATCGTTTTCGACGAACGTTTGCGACGAACGTGTTAAAGCACGAAACTTACTGCGATAGCCGGGAATCGGAAGACCGGTACTATATTTCGGTAAACCAGGATTGTGCCCGTAATCGAGACACAATGCCGTAATAGGGTGTCCCGTTTCCGATTGCCACCAATTGTTGAGAATCGGTACCTTGAACGCTTTCTCTGCCCACGTTTTCGTCTTGTCGTCGCAAAATTCTCCAGCGACGAACACGGTCTTCAAACTACGAAATGCAAACGCCTGCTTCACCCAGACTATATCGACTATAAGTCACTTTGCAAAAATACGTACCACTTCATGGAATATTTTCGACCCAGCAACAGATCCGGATCAACGCGTCTTATAACGCGCAGCGCAGTGGGCACGCAAAACAACGCGTTCACACCGTGCTGATCGATCACCCTGTAAAACAACGATAGAATCGCGACTACTCTGTTGGACCGGATTACGCGAGATAGGCGAAACGTAGAAGAAATTGCGTCAAACGGCAATTAATAGGCGACCGGGTTGTAATCGAAATTGACGATCGACAGTAGCTGGATCGTAAAATTTACAATATCGTTGTACTTTAACCCTTTGCACTCCTATGTCGAGCGTGACTCGACGTCAGTTTTTATCTCAGCAGCTCCTTCGTCGAGTCCCACTCGACGTTCTTTCTCGCTATTCTTGCTTCGAACGTGCGAAAGAAAAGCAGGATCGCATCCTGGAAATCGTTTCAAGATGTTAGGTCATCCCGTAAGTTCGCGTCGACTTTTGTGTGTCGATTTATAAACATACGGCGATAAGGGACCAACGCGCTTCAGCTTAGCTGATCGAGAACAGGCTAGAGCAGATTTTCGTGGGTATAAGATCGTAATATAGCGAACACGGTGACTTTTAACAGTAAAAAATCACGAGTGAAACGCGTATCCATTTTCGACATCTCGCGTTATATGAATTTCGGAAAGGAAGTTCTGTGACAATTGCCACGAAAAATATACGCGCCGTTTACGGAGAAAATGCGTTTCCATCTGGCACCTGTAGGAAGTGGTTCCAACGTTTTAGAGCTGGGAATTTCTGTTTAGAAGACGAGGAACGCTCCGGGCGTCCTCCTCGGACGGACGAAGATAAAATTCGGGATCTTGTTGAAAAATCACGAAGTTCGACGGTTCGAGAGACGTCGAACGTTCTGAAAATACCTAAGACAACGATTCGTAGGTGTTTAAAAGAAATGGGGATGGTGTCAAAGTTGAACGTTTGGGTGCCCCGTGAACTTACGGAACGGAACCGTCTCGAACGAACGACAGCGTGCGAGCCGTTCCTTAAACGCCTGGTAATTGGTGACGAAAAGTGGATACTTTACGAAAACCCTGAACGGAAACGTAGCTGGTCCCAACGAAATCAGCCACCTCGACGCTGTGCAAAACCAGGGTTACATCCGCGTAAAGTTCTTTCGTGCGTATGGTGGGATTATAAAGGAATACTCTATTTTGAACTTTTATCTAGCGGCGATACCATTAATTCGGACAAATATCGCACTCGGTTAGAAAAATTAAGGGAAGCGCCAGCTGAAAAACGACCAGGTTTAGCGAATAGGAACAACGTTATCTTCCATCGCGACAACGCTAGACCGCGTGTTGCCCCGTCTGATTACCACCTGTTCGGAGCATTACAACACTTTTTAGTAGGTAAAAAATTGGAAAATATCGACATTGTCAAAAATAGCTTAGAAAATTATTTTAAAGAGAAAGAACTTTTATCGAGACGGAATAATGGCCCTGCCAGAAAAATGGGAAGAAGTTGTACAACGAGAGGGGGATTAGATTTTTTCATGAAACTGAAAGGTATGTAAACGATCTTAACGTATATAACCGCTCGAAAAACGGCACGAACTTATGGGATGATATCATACGTTGAAAAATTAGAAAATACAACAATAGCGCGAATAAAGCTGCTATTCGAGCGAATTTCTTTCTTCCTTTTGTTTATTTAAATTGTCCTATCTTTTGGTTAAAGTAAATTTCAAATAAAACGCTCAGAAGCGTTGACGGCTGCCTGGCAACGAAATTGAAATAAAATTCGCAGTGCAAAGGGTCGATATGGAATAAGATGCACGTTAAATGTTTAAACCTAAAGTATTGTGCTGCGTCCGGTGTCCTATCGGGTTTTCCCTCGTACATTACGCTGGTGGCACCATAGAGCAGAGGTCCGTAACAGATGTAAGAATGTCCAACCACCCATCCCATATCCGAGGCTACCCACCAAACGGAATCCTTGTCCATACCATAAACTGTTTTCATCGTCCAACAAACGGCAACCAAATGGCCACCGATTGATCTGAGAATTCCTTTCGGTTGACCTTCAGCGAAACAGTGTGATTTTCTTCGTGTAATATTCACGGTGAAACGAATTCGATCTATTGTATGTGCTTTCCCGATAAATCCTTTACGCGCTTCGTTCAAGGGCAACGTTTCCTCCGAAACGCGCACCTATCGCGCATAGAACTCATTTAACCGTTTAACGACTTTGCTACGCGTAATATGAATTTTTATGCGTACGAAGTTTCGCGGTAAATGAAATTCGCATCGTACAATTCAAAGTTAGAGATTAACGAGTTTCGACGGAACAATACCGCGAAAGCAATTCGGAACAACCAAACGACCGAACAAATATTTCGATATAACGCGTACAAAGAGAGTCGTACGAGAGACGATCGATCGATTTTACTCTCTCGTCAAGCAAATACTAGCCTCGAGAACTTGGATACAGCTGATTGCAAGTCGATGGTGTCTTTTTTTTTTTTTTTTTTTTTATGGTATCTCTATCCAAAGTACATAGTACAGCTACGAAGGGGGTACGTACCTGTCGTTCCCGAGGTGTACAGAATGTACAATGGTGCGTTTGCCTCGACAGGCTGACACGGACGAGGTTTCGATCTATTCATCACGTCGTCCCAATCGTACTGATCTTCCAAAAGAGCACTCTGCCAGATGTTTCTTCTTTGAAATACGATGCATCGTGGCCTCTTTACCGAGATAATCTTCATAGCGCCGTTTAACATATCGGTGTATCTGCGTGTAAAGTGAATTTCTTGATTTAGACTCGTATTTCGATCGCGAATTTCTCCAAGGCGTTATCGTTTCAGAGAACGTAAAGAGAGCGTACTTGACGATTTTCGACGGTTCCAGGCCACAGCTGGCCGCGATCACTACCTTTGGCTTCGCGTGATTTATTCTGACGGCCAATTCGTTCGCCGCGAAACCTAAAAACATACGATAATGAAATATACTTCTTCGACCAAGTTGTCCTTCGAATCGTTCGATGTTTACGATCTGCGGTCTCTTTTCATCGTTTACGATATTACGAATATCAGGGGAACAGGTTCGTTCTCTCGCAAAGTGTTCGTTGATCGGTTCGTAGCGCGAACGCAAGTAGTACGAGTCGGTGTATTCCGAGACTCCGACGCTCGATCGCGTCGTAGATCGTAGAGATCGTTACTTTTAGGAATCTGAAAATAGTTTTACCGCCGAATACGACAGAATGAACGGCGCCAAGTCGCGTAGTCGCCAAAATCGCTATTATAGTTTCGGGAATCAAAGGCATGTAGACGATCACCGCGTCGCCCTTGCCCACGCCCATATCGGCCAACGCTCCAGCCAACAAGGACGTTTTGTCTAAAAGCTCGTTGTATGTTACTCTGCGAATCGTCGATATTTGAGGACTGTCGTGAATCAATGCCACTTTGTTCCCATTTCCAGCGTGAACGTGTCGATCCACCGCGTTGTAACAGGCGTTCAATTCTCCGCCGACGAACCTATCGAACGAATATACTCTTTATCTAAACGACGATCCGAGTCGACCGTGCAAGATCACGGACAAGCGGTCCTTACCATTTCGTAAACGGCTGTTTAGAGTTATCCAGCACCTTTTCCCAAGGTTTGCTCCAATCTATGCACTGCGCGACTTTTCCCCAAAAAAGTTCAGGATTCTCCAGGGATTCCTTGTAAGCTTCGTCGTACCTCGGACAGGGAATGTGATGGGGATTGACGATGTAATCTGCGAAGAGAAGCGTTACACGATTTCGAGGGGAAAATCTTTTCTCTCACGAGCTATTTTCTACGATGAGAAAACAACGCGATGTGATAATTCCGGAAGAACGAACTATCGATAAATCGTTATCATTTTATCCACGCTGCTCTTATTATACCTTGTTATACATACCAGACTGAATACGTACGATAAGCGTCGATCGTTATATCGGATCATTTTGCGAAAAAAGAAACGTACGTATTTAACGATCGATCGATAAATATCGTAGAAATATCACGGACAAAAGGTCTATCGCGGTATCGATCGATCGCTAAGTGTAAATTCAAACTGTGATTTAATGTTAAAACGAAGCACGTGCCGTGCTACGTACGATACGTTCTCGAAGATTGGAATAATCTCTCTCAGGAATTAAATCGACGAGTTTCAACATAAAGCTATCGCGCCTCTCAAGATGGGCATAAAGTTGTCGAGGCAGATGGAAGTGGAGATCCCGTGAGCAATCATCTTCTCGCGAAGGGATATATTCAAAAATGTAATCGCGATCCCGATTCCGGAACGTCTAACGTCCGCCTTCCGCAAATTTCGAGATCGTATCGCAACGTGTTAAGGATAACGTTGACTTCTGTAATCTGCGTTATATGGTCGCGTTTCATGAATATTTAAAGGTCGCGCGTTGGTATCGCTGTCTTACTGATGTTTTTTACCTCCGCCAATGAATAATTCATTGCGAGTTGTCGGTACCAAGTTCATAGTAATTTCCTATGCTGCCCGCGCCCCTTTAACACGTTCCTCGCGTGTGTGCGTGTCTACTTCCGCGTGTATCACGAATTACGAACGTCGTGTGAAAACAGTCTTAACGTATCGCTTTGTTTACGCTACTTAAGATAATCGAAATTTCACGTTCACCTTGCCAATAGCGCGATACCGCAGCTTCCCTTCGCTCTACACGCGCTTCTCTTTCTCAGACAGCTTCCTCTTAATTTTACGAGACGCGCGTTTATTAACGCGATCGGGTAAACTAGGTAGAGGAATGCGACAAAATCGAAAGAAAAACGTTTTAGAATCGAAAACGCGGAACGTTCGATTAAGCGAATACACATGATCGCTGTATCTATATATACGTACGCTAGCTAATTTAGAATTTCATAAGCTGTATATTTATCGCGCGTGTCGTACGTCCGAACTCTAAACGTTAAAGTATAGCGAAGGCAACTTCTCTTATCCGAAACCATCGCGCGATATGGAAAGTATTTCATTTGGAGGTACGATATTTCGACGAACACGTACGTACGTACCCGTGAAAATTTTCCTCCTTCCGTTTAACGCTTTATTCAAGTTCCAAGCGTACGATCTTGATATTTTCTCTATCGTTTTACCGTTCTGTATGTAAGTCTTGGCTCCTTGAAACCGTAGCGCGTGTACGTTAATTCGCTTACGAATAATTCATCGCATCCTGTTGTAGGAATTGGTCGCACGTTTTTCGTTTCTTCGATTCCAAAGATTCTCCGTGGGATGGACATTCCGAGATCGTGCGGGCCATCCAGCAACGCCGATCTTTCGCTATTCCGAATATCGCTCGACGACACGAGCGATTCGGCTCGTTATCCGCTTCGTAAATTCGATAGTTTCTTTGCACCGAACTCTACAGCTTACGAAATTCTAAACGAAATAGCGTTAGGTGAGTATACTACGGAGTCACCATTGTATCCACGTATAACCATAAATATTCGGTTCAAACTTGTCTCGCGCGAACTGTTTCGACTAATACATTTTTGACAAAGTTCGTTCGCTCTACGTACGAAAAAAGTATCGGATTCGGAACGAAAGTTGGCGCGAGCTGCTTTATAATTTTGTTTACGGTGCCCCTCGTATGGTAATTCTCTCCTCTCCCCTTGCCCCCTTTTGTCTTCTCTATCCGCCGTTCCGTGCATTTAATTATACGTCAACGTTTAGCAGCTCCGAATGCATCTGGAAAATAGCAGCTGCGTCGGATAATTTGATTAAAGTAACGAGCATTATCCGTGGACTTCCTCAACGATGAAATTTCGACGTTGCGCGCAACGGAAACTCTTACACCTACCGCGTCGACGTTAATCGCACCAGTAAGCGAAAATGTTCCAACACGGAGAAATCTAATTACGGATAAAACGCGTGGCAAATACGCGCGTCGGTTATTAGAAAAAACACCCGGTTTCCGAAGAAAATTAGTTTCACGACGATAGCGTGAGCTATCGATGAGAAAAACGTTCGTTCTCCTTTTCCACTTTCTCTTTCTCTGTCTCCTCTTTACGCGCAGATTCGTCGCACGACACTTTAGAAATTTCTTTAAATCGAAATTGTCAACTCGAATGTTATTCTTCGATCGAATAATTACCGTTCGATCGAAACGCTAGAAAAAGAGACGTTTACCTGATCCATCGCTGTTTTGTAGATCTTTCGAATTGGCGATCAACGATTGGAAACTCATCTCGCTCGAGATCTGACCGTGAGACATCGGAGAACGGAGAATCGAATTAAAACGTACGATACTTTTCTATCTACTTGTAAGCCGAGTTCCGCCACGATCCTGCCTGCTAAATTTACGATCTATCGGATCGTTAAACGATATGCCGCAAATCACGTTAAATCACCACCGCCTGATACGCGTAAAATACGATTATGGCAGTAAACGGGTAAACACGGATTTCGTGCGATTTTTCTTCGGCAAATATCACAGCGACGAGAGGTCGGCTATATCACGGCAAGACCAATACGTTGTCTAATCATAGAATCCTCCACCCTTGGATTTTGATAGGACTCTGTCGAATAGCGGATCGGTGGAGAATAAGATTCTCGTTAGTTTCTCGATCTGGTATACGTATATAATGAATTTCAGCCAAAGGTTCGGCATGCGTCAAGAAAGCGATAAACGATAATGCGATGATATTTCTTACTTTGTGTCCGAGATAAAACGTCGAAACGATGTAACGCGTTAATAGGAATAACAGTAGCAAGATATGTCGAGACACGGAGTTTCAAGTCGGATTCATGACAAATCGCGTATTACGATGACGTTACGATCGGTACAGTTAAGTAAATTCTATCGTCCTACGTTCGACGAATGGCATTCTTCCTTTATCGTTCTATTTTATCTTTCGTTACGGCTATCGCGAACGCGACGACTCGGGAGGAAAAATCGAGGGATAAAGACGAATCGACCGCTTCTGCCGTGCCGCGAACTCGTAAAATCGATCTTGCGATATTTGGAAAACTCGGAAACTCGTCGTGGGCTGATATCTAATAGCGATGAAAATGTTTAAAGTCGAGGTATCGAGATAACAAGATGGAAATTTCCAATTAACGTTACTTCGTTGATCGAATTATCGGTTTTGTTCGCGGATCGAACCCTAATCTCTCGTAAAATCTTTCTTAGACGAAAGAACTTAACGTATCTCCGCTTAAACTTTCTGATTGTTATTGCAAAGATAAACCATGGTAGGTAAATTTGAACTGTCTGAAGAGTCCTGGTGTTAGAACGGTACACAAATAATAAATACACTGGATGAAAATTGCGATCGAGTTCGAGAAGAAACCGCAGAGTGTTGCCACACGGACGATATACGAACTGAAACTAACGATAATCCTTATTGTATTGAATTTCGTGTTATTCGCTTTCTCGATCCACTTCCCCGGTGAATTTTGATCCGAGGGTCGCTGCATTTAATTTAGACAGGAAGCTCGTTTACCAAATCAACCGATCTATTATTCCGTTCTAATAACATCGATATTTTCGATTACTATTCGAAAATGTCTTCGTTCTTCTTTCGCTCGAATCGATCTTTTTAAAACTACGTTTTTCGGCACTTTTTTATCCTATGCGCGTCCCTATATCTACACCTACGTATATGTACGTACGTATACGTACGCCTATACACTACAGTCGGTCGAAACGCATTTTACGTTTATATCCTATAATAATATTTACATACTAACTCGATATTTAAAAGAAATACGATTAAATCAGAAATTATAATGCGTCTCCACTTTTTCAACGCAAAAACTTGCCTCGATCGTTGGTATTTATTATGCAGAACCTTCGAATATAATTAATTATTCGCAGACGTACGAACATAATATCGCGTCTGTTAATTTTCTAATTTCGTTTAGATATAACAGGTACCTTTGCGTAACCTTGCTACTTTTTCCCTCCGGACAATGCGAATAAATTATACGACGTCCTAACGCGTCAAAAAGATTCGCGGTGCGAACGCTCTCGTCGTAGAGTTCTATATTTGATATTAGGTGTCAAGGAGCGTACGTAGATACAAGAAGCGTACGATACAAGGTATAATTGTTGTACGCGTATTATACCTTGTCGTTTTACGACTATCAACTGTAATTTTGACGTTTTAGCGAAGATTCGATTCCACGGTAAACTTTGATCTCCAAAAAGCGAAAGCGGTCGTATCTCATCTCGTATTTTTTGCTTCGATGGTCCCCGGTTCTTCGATTCGAACTTCACCCTGACCGTCGAACACGTTGGAAAATTGTGAAAGAATATCCGTTCTGGCATCTAAGCAACTATATAAACATCGTGATCGACGAGAAAATCGACATCTCCGTTGTTTCCATTTCTTTCTTCGCGCGTTTCGTATTTCCTTCTTTCTCTCTCTTATCTGTATTTTCTCGCCAATATTTCGGACATTATAGAGCACGATCTCGCTTATTAAGTTTATATAGCAACCTCTCATAGTCTCTCGTATTTACCTCTATGACTATTTCATTACGCGTCATCGATCGATAATTCATTCGTATTTAGCGTTTCACGAAAATCTTTTGTTTCTTCCTTCCATCGAACGTATCGTACGTACTGACGACATCGATAATTCGTTCCTTCGCGTTTCGATGTAAAATTCTGCTGACGCGTCTGTTTCAACGTTGCTTTCGGTTTTAGGAAACTTCATCGATGAAAAGACTCCTTTTAATACCTTTTTTCTAATATTAATTGTTCAACGCGGTTTCTTTCGTTTTGTAATACGCACGCGAGATATTTGGAAAGAACGCATCCATCAAGAAGCGTGGTATGCTTTCTAAAAACGAGTCTAAAAACAAGAGAAATAAAATAGGTTTCCGTTTTAGGAAACGCGATTTCAAACTTCATCGATGAAAGGACTCCTTTTAATACCTTTTATCTAATATTAATTGTTCAACGCGGTTTCTTTCGTTTTATAATACGCACGCGAGATATTTGGAAAGAAAGCATCGAGCAAGAAGCGTGGTATGCTTTCTAAAAACAAGAGAAATATATAGGTTTCGGTTTTAGGAAACGCGAAATGGAACTTCATCGATGAAAAAACTCCTTTTAATACCTTTTTTCTAATATTAATTGTTCAACGCGGTTTCTTTCGTTTTGTAATACGCACGCGAGATATTTGGAAAGACGCATCGAGCAAGTAGCGTGGTATGCTTTCTAAAAACAAGAGAAATATATAGGTTTCGGTTTTAGGAAACGCGAAATGGAACTTTATCGATGAAAAGACTCCTTTTAGTATCTTTTTTCTAATATTAATTGTTCAACGCGGTTTCTTTCGTTTTGTAATACGCACGCGAGATATTTGGAAAGAACGCATCCATCAAGAAGCGTGGTGTGCTTTCTAAAAACAAGAGAAATATATAGTTTCCGTTTTAGGAAACGCGAAATGGAACTTTATCGATGAAAAGACTCCTTTTAGTATCTTTTTTCTAATATTAATTGTTCAACGCGGTTTCTTTCGTTTTGTAACATGCACGCGAGATATTTGGAAAGAACGCATCCATCAAGAAGCGTGGTGTGCTTTCTAAAAACAAGAGAAATATATAGTTTCCGTTTTAGGAAACGCGAAATGGAACTTCATCGATGAAAAGACTCCTTTTAGTATCTTTTTTCTAATATTAATTTTCCAACGCGGTTTCTTTCGTTTTGTAACATGCACGCGAGATATTTGGAAAGAACGCGTCGAGCAAGAAGCGTGGTATGCTTTCTAAAAACAAGAGAAATATATAGGTTTCGGTTTTAGGAAACGCGAAATGGAACTTTATCGATGAAAGGACTCCTTTTAATACCTTTTATCTAATATTAATTGTTCAACGCGGTTTCTTTCGTTTTGTAATACGCACGTGAGATATTTGGAAAGAACGCATCCATCAAGAAGCGTGGTGTGCTTTCTAAAAACAAGAGAAATATATAGTTTCCGTTTTAGGAAACGCGAAATGGAACTTCATCGATGAAAAGACTCCTTTTAGTATCTTTTTTCTAATATTAATTTTCCAACGCGGTTTCTTTCGTTTTGTAATACGCACGCGAGATATTTGGAAAGACGCATCGAGCAAGTAGCGTGGTATGCTTTCTAAAAACAAGAGAAATATATAGGTTTCGGTTTTAGGAAACGCGAAATGGAACTTTATCGATGAAAAGACTCCTTTTAGTATCTTTTTTCTAATATTAATTTTCCAACGCGGTTTCTTTCGTTTTGTAACATGCACGCGAGATATTTGGAAAGAACGCATCCATCAAGAAGCGTGGTATGCTTTCTAAAAACAAGAGAAATATATAGGTTTCGGTTTTAGGAAACGCGAAATGCAACTTTATCGATGAAAAGACTCCTTTTAGTATCTTTTTTCTAATATTAATTTTCCAACGCGGTTTCTTTCGTTTTGTAACATGCACGCGAGATATTTGGAAAGAACGCATCCATCAAGAAGCGTGGTATGCTTTCTAAAAACGAGTCTAAGAACAAGAGAAATATATAGGTTTCCGTTTTAGGAAACGCGAAATGGAACTTTATCGATGAAAGGACTCCTTTTAATACCTTTTATCTAATATTAATTGTTCAACGCGGTTTCTTTCGTTTTGTAATACGCA
>JACXIT010000133.1:1764207-1942484 GCA_014737525.1 Bombus difficillimus | reverse complement strand
CTAAAAACAAGAGAAATATATAGTTTCCGTTTTAGGAAACGCGAAATGGAACTTTATCGATGAAAGGACTCCATTTAATACCTTTTTTCTAATATTAATTGTTCAACGCGGCTTCTTTCGTTTTGTAATACGCACGCGAGATATTTGGAAAGAACGCATCCATCAAGAAGCGTGGTATGCTTTCTAAAAACGAGTCTAAAAACAAGAGAAATAAAATAGGTTTCGGTTTTAGGAAACGCGAAATGGAACTTTATCGATGAAAAGACTCCTTTTAGTATCTTTTTTCTAATATTAATTGTTCAACGCGGTTTCTTTCGTTTTGTAATACGCAGGCGAGATATTTGGAAAGAACGCGTCGAGCAAGAAGCGTGGTATGCTTTCTAAAAACAAGAGAAATATATAGAAAAAAGCCAAGAAAAAATTGAGAAGGAGATATAAATTATTATACTCGGTGACTACGCGTGAGATACAAGTTTCGCAACGAAAAATATTTAACGCGCCGAGGGTACGTGCCGAAAAATTGAAATAAACCGTTTCTCTTGCCGATGCGTGTCTTTCGTGTTTAACGAATAAAACGATATTGTCGACGAATGGATGGAAAACAACGAAAAGGCAATTTAGAAGGGACGATATTAAAATTCTGCGGTGTCTCATAAAGTCTCGTTAAGGCTTCCTATCGTTTTATCGCTCTGTAATTTCTATGACTTTTATCGCGTCGTTAAATTCATTACTTGATCGATAACTCGATTAACCGTTTTGTCGGAGAACGTAATAAATTATCAAGAGGTCCGGGAAACGCGGAAACAATCGGGGAAACCAACTAGACGAGGAAAGAATTCGAGAAAAATAAAGTAAGAATTTGCTCTGTAAATGGTCTGCGTCTACGGAGATTCGGTGCCGGTTACGACCGTTCTTCGACAAACAACGAAGGAGTATCGTCGAAGAAGACCCATAGGAACCGGCAAAACTGCAGGTAGAACTAATCAAGAGTTGATAGGAGTTTTCTTGTCTAGAGAGTTGTGCCGTTCGAAGCGACTATTTGACCGTTAAAAATCTCGTTTGCAGGCAACGCGTTCAAGCAAGAAAACGAGCGGCAACGAAGGCAGTTGGATAAGAGAAAAGGCACCCTCTGTTACGTAACCACCAACGTTTTCATGAAATTTTTATTCGGTGTGTCGACGGGGAAATTGAAAATGTACGTCAACTACGAGATGAGAGGGTGTAATATGCGTGCGATTTCGCCTGACTCTTCGTTGAAACGCGCATGGCCGTGGAAACGGCGCGTATTTAAGGGCTGATCTCTCGCGTATCTCCTCACTATCATCGTATCTTTGGATCTTACCACAGACGTATATCGCACATCTACCCCCGTCGTTCGCCGTTCGTCCAGTGTCCAGTGAATCGAGCAGCATTCGCAAGGATCGTCCACGTCGCAGTTTCTTCGACGTTCGTGCGTTACCTTGGACCACCTCTGCGTTCGTGAACAGGCAACAGGTATTCCTACCTCTCAGATACCCGGTGTACCGTGTTGCGTTCCCTTTCCGTTAGATCGCAAGGGCGAACGTTCGATCCGAACCTCTCGAATAATTTGCAAATTACGAGTCGTCGAAGAGCCAGGTACGCGAGTTTCGGAAGGAGGCTGCGTTTTATTCATAAACGTAACGGAAAGTTGAAACTTTGATGACTCCCGGGACTCGTTACTTGTTGCATGAGAATATTCGTCGCGTCCCTGCCAACCCTCGTTAGGCTTTTTAATCAATTTTTTAAATTAAGTTGCGAATCAGGTTTCTCCTTAAGCCCCTGTAATCAAGTTCCAAGCCAGCCTTCCGTCTTATTAATCTTCTTTTTAAGACTTTGATTCAGTTTTTAACGAGAGATTTTATCGGACGTTTTACGCAACTTTGTCTCTTATTTGGAGAACGTTTTAACGCGTCCATTACCTTGATACCGTCGTCCTGCTCGTTTCTGTGCCGGGGCTTGTATAAATGAAAAATTCCAATCGATCGCACACCTGCACGCGCGAACATCATTTTTACGTGACGGGGAAAGAAACGAGCTTGTTCCAAACGCAAACATTAATTTCGGTCGACAATGTGGAACATTCTGTCCCGGGGGATAGCGTTTTCGCGGCGTAGCCTGTCCTTGTAAAACACGCGGACCAACGGTATACGACATACGTTCGCGAAACGTTTGTCGACCGTTTGTCGAAAGAAATTCCAATATATATGCATACCGTCGCCACATTCTTTGCCCACCCTCCGACCTAGGATTATTTACTATTATTTCGAAATACTTTTCTCCGTACCCGACCGACTACCCCATGTACATACGTACGTACGTACGTACGTATGTACGTACGTACGTACAACAAACGTTCCTCCGTCTTACAATTTTTCGTTGCGAGAAAGAAGCGACAAACGATACAGGAAATTTGATATTTTTTAACACGTTGAACTCTTTTTCCTTAGGGTGGTTGTACGACGAGCGATTATCGAAGATATTTTTTTAGCCTTGTCGTACAAATATAAATTATCGTAGGAAGATATCGTAGACACGGGTAACCGAAGAAACACGAAGAAACTGAAATTTATAAAATCAAAGGATCCCATTATGCAGATTATTCGCGATATACAAGTTGTTGCGTGCGTTCCGAGCTTTTTCCCAGACTATAAAGTCGAACGTGTTCCAGAGGGAATAGGATATAATTGCGCGTGTCCTTCCTTCCGAATAAATCTCCTTCGACGTTCCCACGCGATCGCATCCTTTACGATCGTCGAGTCATTCTTCGACATCTACATAGGAATTCTTTCGACGGTTATCGTATAAATCATATTACGCTTTTACTATATTACCTCCATCGTGCGTGAGTTATAAATTCTTGCCCGCGAATCCCTCTCTTTTACAATGCGATTTACCATTGAAATTCAAAATTCAATTTCGTCATAGACGTATCCGGCGTGAACTTTTAGATCGCAACGATTAAAACTGCTCAGTCACGCGGTTTAACCGTAATTCCTTATTAAACATTATATCGCCAAAGTCTTTCGTAAATCTTTCTAATCCCGTAGCGACGGTTTTCATTTATTCTCGAAGACCGGCAGTATGGGATTAGACCCGATATTGGGTTAATTAGTTGCCAAGCTATTCCAACAAAATTATTACAAAACGCGCGGTAAAAGATATTTAATGCGCTTTCAAGATATTACGAAAGAAAAGAAAAAGAGAGGGAGAAAAAAAAATAGAAAGAAACACGCACGACGTAATAACAAGAAACTGCGAGAAAAGGACGAGGTTGAAACAGAAGTTTGATTCAAGCTGCCTGATCGTCTACGAGGTACCATAAGCGGCCTTGTTATAGCTTGCGCAGAGTCGACATCCCGGACAGTCTATTCGCTTCTATCGTAAGGATGACCAGCGATCGAGTATTTTATTTCTCCATCTCGATTCAAAGAATTTTCCTTTCTTTTCAAACGTTCCTTGCAAACGTTTCACGCGCGAAACTTTATTGTATTTAATCTACGTTTACCTTTAATCCGTTAACGTGTTTCTCCTTCCGTCCTATCCACAAGACCTATCTAAACACAACGTTACTTTATCTTTTTCATGAAAAATTTCACGGCTCATGCTCTTTCCGAACGTATTCCTTAAGCTTTCGTTCGTTTCGTCGCTTTTCTTCCTTCTTCGCGTCGCGCGATAGAACAAGACCGTGAACTAGCGCGACGATATTTCAGATACAAACTCGATTAAGAGCTGACGTTCATTTCCTCTTGAAATCTCCCGCGAGCGATATCTGTTCGGTTTCTTGATCGATCTGCCGCGAGGGTAGCTCGAGGGACAGCTCGCCGAGTGTCCCGAGCTGTTCATCAAGATTTACATAGGTCTTCCTAAAACAGCGCGAGCAAGTAATTTCAATGAACCTTTGTTAACATCCCTTGCTTGCAAATTTAATCGACGCTCCATCCAAAGTGTTTAGAAGACAAACGCCCGTTGTTTTCGCGACTGGCTCGAATTTTAAGGTTCGTCGGAGAAAGAACGGCACGCGGAGACTCGATCGGATCGAGATCGAGGGCGTAAAAAAAGATCGTGGTAGACGGGTCGATTCGAGAAAGAGTCAACGATTATTTCGTCGTCCCTTTTTCCGCGCGTCAACGGATTTTCCGACGATATCCGTTGCTTCCTCGAGATGAGACCAATTATGGACCTACGAATACGTTTGATCGATTCGTTTTTTTTTTTTTTTTTTTTTCTTGTCCGAGAAACAAGAAGTGTCGGACTATCGTAAAAAGACAAGGCGCTTCGTTTTATTAGCGTGGAAAGGAGAACTATGATGTCAAGTAGTAAACGTCGGCTTGGGTCGGACGTTTCCACGTATCTCGCGCGTTTTGCTCCGACTCGCGAGCATAAAACTTGCACTATGTTCGTTTACGTACGTCTTTTCGTCCTTTCGTATTCCGTCTTAGCTCTCTCGAATATTTAAGAAGCAAGAAACGCGTATCTCGTTTGAAAATGTTGTAAAAGACCAATTTCCTGCGAAATCATACGTGCTGCGCGGTATCTCTCTTAGTAAATTACCTTTCAACAAAATTAAATTAACCGGAAGCGATTCCAGTCGCCTAAAGGAGATTGGGTGACTTTGGTAACGCGATTACCGGCCGACTGTTTTATATAAAACAAATGAAATTCGTAAAGTTTAAAAGCCCTATGGTATTCGAAAGGAACTTTGTAAAAACGAGCGAGCGAATTGGAATTTGTAAAGGTTACGCCGTTGGCAGAAATTACTTTCGTTATAGAATTACGCTTCTCTCGTTAAACGAGCTTCGCTCCGATTCTTCCATTCCTCTCTCGAACGCGCTAAAATATCGCTACTGTATTACAAACATTTTACAGCCAACGATTAATCCTTTCGAATGTTACGATCGACAAGTTTGATACGGGTTTAGTCGAGGCCGAAAGATGGAAAAAGAAAAGCAAAAAGAGATAATTTCTTGATCGCCGCGGGGGATGGAGAACACGAGGTCACCAAAGCAATTCCAACTGATTCTATTCCGTTAATTAACTATCGATAGGCGTTCGAATTATTTACGAGTCGATCCTTTCTTACCGAATTATACGCCGCAACATGCGAACCAAAACGCTAATCCCTCTTTTCATCGCTTTCATCGTTTCATACAAACGTGTAACTATTCCTTCTATTGTATTCGTTTTATTCGATCGCAAATAACTGATTTTTTGTATCAACGTCGCTTCGCACGCGGAAAATGTTTGAACGTTCCGTCGAGCTAGAATACAGCTGAACTTTCAAGAACGCGCTTTAAGCTGGTTGAACAGAATGACAGAAAGCTACAAAGCGTTCAAATTCAATTCCTGATCTCATTCCGAAGATTCTATCGCGCGCATCGTTTTCTTCCTTCTTTGCTGAATCTACTCGACAACAAAACCAAGAGTATGGCGAATCGTACCATGATAAAGCACCGTTTAGAACGTTACACGTATACTACATCGCGCTTTTAAGAAGATGTGAAATATCTCCGAAGAGAAACTTCTCTCGCGCTTCTATACAGCGAATAGATAACACAATGGATATACGATATACTGCAATCAAGCGATAATTACATTTAGATTTCTCAGCGTCGTTGATATCTATTTACAAATACGGAACAATCGAACTCGAGTATATTCCGTGTATGTAGTTACCTTTAATGACTCATTGCTAAGGATATCGATAGCAACTGTCCGCTATTAATATCTGAATGATAATACGCTTCCAGTATTACTATTAATCAAACGCACGATGAAATCGCTCAAGTAGGTACATACTTCCGTTTACACGTACAACGTATGCTTTAATCGATTTGTCGGTACTTTAACGTCTTTTAAAATTTGTTCAAAAACAATCGAAGGGTTTTTCTATACGAGCCTTCCTCGACGGACAATTTTCTTTCCCCCCCCCCCTTTATCTTTCAGCCAACAAGTCGTACACAGGTATGTAAGTACATACATAGCAGTCGACATTCTTCAGCTTCTTGGCCATCGACTACGACAAAGGCGCGTTTCGTTTGTCCGTTCCCTTCGACGTCGATTTAACTCCCGTGGTGTTCGTTTTATATTTAGTTCGAATAAATTGAAAACTGCTAAACATTCCAGTCACGTAGCACCGGTAATACGATTTCCCGACACTCGGATCAACTCGGAGATCACATCGGAATCGGCGTATTTTATTTCTTCGATACTCCGATTCCGTCTTGTGTAACGCAATACATATCCTAAACAAACATTAAGCGATCCTTTTTCAACCATTTTCCTGTTAGATGTTTTATACTATTCGCATAATTTTACACGTTCGGACGATTCTTTTATTCCTTAGGATAATTTTATTTACAAATTTGATCATCGCTCGGTAAAGCAAGAGAGTAAAATATAATAATAATAGGACGTTTTATAGTTTAACTTTGAGGAAGAACAGCTTGGTCCAGTTGTACGATAGTTGTTAACGGCGTTCATAGTTAAAAATATATCGTTGAACCGTTGATCACGTACTCGTTATCGGAAAATTAACTCTCCTCTAGGCTGTCGCGTATTCATAAGCAACGAGCTAATTCTCTTCTTCTTAATTCTTTTGTTCTCAATCTCCTTGGAACTTTCTTCGTCCGAAACACGCGTACAACTCTGTCGAAATCTTCCAATATATTTAACAGCGCTTATATGAAAAATATGCCACGATGTCTTTTTTTAAAGGATGATGAGCTCAACGATCGTGATCCTCTTTTCAATGACAACCATGGCGATATCCTATAACAATGTCCTGGCAGCTTTACCAACCCAATGTAATCCTGGCTTCTTGGATGATCTTCCACCGAGGATCCGGAAGGTTTGCGCCGCTCTTTCAAGGATATACGAACTTGGTTCAGAGATGGAAAGCTATATCGATGACAAGGATAATCATATATCAGGTATTTCTTCGTTTTAAAACATTCACGATAATTCCTAATCGTAGAGATAGAACTTCTATTATACGAAGAAGAAAAAAGAGGCACGTTTAATGAAACGATCGTAATGAGATTATAATTTATAGGGTTTCACGAAAGCATCCCGTTACTAGACAGTGGCGTTAAGAGACAGGACGTCGATCATGTTTTCCTACGCTTTGGAAGGCGTCGTTAAACGTGACGCAAATGACGCTTCGCACTTGAAACGATCCAACAGTTCGATTCGCCGCATCGTCAAGCTACAAAAGAAGAGAAAAATGTCTTTGCAAACCCCATTTAGAGATCCTTACTTGCATTCATATTGCATATATCAATTTGTGTTTTTCCTTAATATGGAATAATTAAATTTGATAGTAGGGATAAACGAGCAAAAGTAATGGCTATCTAATTAAAATCCCGACAATTATTTACTCGTGTATCGTGCAGCTTCTGATTTTATTTAAAAACCGTTTAAAAAGTTTCTTTTCCTTCCATCTACTTGCTAATAAATTCTATAACGACTTGCACTGGTCAACGCTAATTTATTTCTTCTTTATAAGATGCGATCGCTCTTTCGTTTTTTTTTTTTTTTTTTTTTTTTTTTTTTTTTTTTTTTTTTTTTTTTTTTTTTTTTTTTTTTTTTTTTTTTTTTTTTTTTCGATAAAACGATTAACAGCGTTTTTGAGTCGTCGCGTTACGATGTAAGATTGAAAAACAACTTTAACAGCCAGTTTTATGTACTATTTAACGATTTTAATCATTTATTAAATTTCAACGTTCAAAATTATAATAAAGTTGTTGTACGACATCGTCTTTTTCTCCTCATTAAGAAACAAAGAAAATACAGGATGCTTTAATATCAAAACGTAATTTAACAAATTTTAATATTTAATTACACGACGATTTTATTTAATCACATTGTAACAGAGGGATTAATCATTAATAACTATGTTAAAATAAAACACAAACACATTTTACAATGCACATTTATCACGTCGTTTAGTTCTCGCAGAATAAGCGTTAAATCGATAACAATAGAGTAGTACGACTATCGACAAACAACGATCAAATGTAAAGGATTGGAGACACGTGCATAACAATCCAAATACACGGGATACATCGTAAGCCGTACTCCGTCTCGTAATCTAATTTTGTACATTTTACGTAGCTTTGAATTTCGCAAAAAGATATTCCCCAACCTTGGACAAAAAAATGTCGTGAAACTTGAATTTCTCTCCCATAACGATCAAGATTGTTTATACGTATACCCTTCTCTTATTCTAATATCTGCAAAATTATAAACAAATGTTTACTGGCAAATTCATTTTTACGAGCCAGCAACGTCGATTTTTGTCATCCTTTAAAGAGAGCGAACGCTTATCCGCACTAACATCGATCAGCGCACTTTCGTCTGTGTCGGAACTTAGGAAGCGTCTACGTCTTTCCTTTTTGTTGTTACTGTTACAACCGAACGAGAAATGGGAACCATTCAGATGCCTGAATCGTACGATTTGCCTCCAACGACTATCTACCTCGTTGGACGAAAGAATTGTTCGCAAATTTTCTGTGCAATTTCCAAGGCACCTAATCATCGAAGCAGCATTTAGAATTCTTTAAAAGGCCTACCTAAGACCGTGCTGAATCGAACATGTGCGTATTGTAACACAATTGTCGTTTTCGTTAGAGAAAGCCGCTTGACTAAATTTACGAAATTTGACAAACTTATCTAAATCCATTGATCGAATTCTCGTAACTTACAGTACTTATACGCTAAAGATTCGAATATTTACAAACCCTATCCTATCACAGGATTGCAAGATAAAAGATACGATCTGTCCGAAACGATTAATGGAGTTCGTCGATCAGCGAGAAGTCGAATCTCCGACGTTGCTTCTCGGAGTGCGGTTGTAGCTATGGAGGTGCAGAATGCGGAGGTTGGGGTCAGCAATTTGAAACGGCACAGTGTTTCTCGTCTGTGAAATACGACACGGATACCACATCTCCGCCGACATTTATCAAACATTGACCCTAAAATATAACTTTCCCTTAGCCATATTCCATCGGTCGAACTTACTAAAGATTAAAAATATTATACGTACTTGGTTTTTGTGCGGACTGTGGAAGAGTACGCACTTAGTCATAAAAAACGCTACCATCGCATTACCACCCAAGGCCGTAATATGCGCACGAACGATTGCCAAAACTTCCATCACAAAGCTATGTGTAAATCCGCTCAGACCACCGTTCTGTAATAGGTACAAGATTATTAATTTTCGTTAATTTGTTATTCCTTATATCCGTTCATGTAAAAAAAAAAAAACAGTACTAACTTCTCTGATGGATGTGCTCTCACGAATGAAGAAGAAGTTTAAATTTCCTAGATACCTTTCTATGCGGCCACCAGGTAGGTAAGACAGAGGTGTTATATCTACACCGTACCTTCCCTTTAAAGGCACCTGTTCGTTTTAATTACAATTTATAATCAAAATCGTCTTAATCGTATACTTCATAGGATAATACTTCTCACATCGAAACACTTACATGTTTATGTTTACGTGTTGTAAAAATCTTGGATCGTAATGGCGAACGAGTCCGGGATCTCAGCGATGGCGCATGAACTAGGGTAGTTGAATTCATATTACTGCTAGATACGTTATCCGACGAGACTTCCGTATGATCCACGTCAAGATTAAATATCATATCGCTATCGTCTAAATATATAATAAATTTTAATTAATAAATACTTCGAGTACAACAAGAATTTGTAAACAGCTTGTAGTACCTACCTTGTCTTTTAACTTGGTCTTTACTTGCAGAATGACTTATCAGCTTTCTCTTAGATTTATTTATTTTTACAGGATCTCCTAATCCAAGGGCCATACCAATTACTGTGAATTGTATTTCATCTGGCTCGGGAAGCGCCAACTTAAATTGCATGTCGCAGAGCGCGCAGGGGATCATTCTTCTTAATTTGAAATACACAGACTGAAACGAAAGATCGATAATTTAATCTTAAATTAAATTAATGATGATTTTATTACACGTAAATTAACGATTGAAAACTAAATACAACGGTACCTGAAGTAATTTAGCAAAATATTTAGAGGGCATTGATGCAAATTGTCCAGCGGGAATTTTCGTTCTCGAAATTTGAGTAAACATTTGCAAATTCCTCACGATTTCCAAATCGTCTAAACCAGGGATCGTTTGAGTATTTACAACGTGGAAATCCTCCGGAGGCCTATCGTCCATCAGTAACGATATTCTATCCATATCTTCGATGTCATCGACTTCTAGCACACAAGTATCTCTCGGACCTACGCTAAAATCTAAATCGGGCAGATCATCGTCCGATTCGTCGGTATCAGAAGTTGTGACACGTCCGTTTTCAACATCCTATAACAAGCACACAAGTTGATTATTGATTATTTTCAATTTCAAAAATGATCAATAAAACACCTACCCCGACAGATTTGAGCCGATAGAATTCTCTGTTCTGTTTGACTGTTTCGACTAAAGTTTTCTGAATTTCTGCTAATTGCTCCTCTTTATGCCAAGAATTTCCAGAAGCAATTTGTGGAACAGAGGGTGTGGGTAAGGCGGTTAAAAATATAGCCGTACCCACAGCCATACCGATGATTAGTCGTTCACCAACAGAGATCTGTATCTTCAAGCCAAATATCGAATTCATTCCTTTGACTTTTAATTTGTTTAAGAGTAAACTATGCAATTCGTATTCTAAAAATGGTAAGCAATCGGATATCTCCTTGGCATTTAATTCTCCTCTGAGATCTTTCTTGGCTTTACACGCGGTAGCTTGAATGATGCATCCTCGTCCGGTCATTAATACGTTTTCTGGTAACTCTATAGTAGTGAACATCACGTCCGGTACTCTGGCACGTTTGCATATGCCGCATTTCGAGACGTTTACACGAAACGGAACACTCGCTTCGTTATACGGTAGATGACAGAGACTGCATTTACTTTGAGATTGGACGTCTCTCTCGTGATCTCTACTCTCTGATGTATGCCTTACTTTGCAGGTTTGCGTAGAAGTTGGCACAGACGTATCCGTATCGCTTTTCTCTACTTTTATAGGCGCAGATTTCTGTTGAGCTTTCTCGCGTTCCACTTCCGTGGCATTAACACCGGATCCAGATTGTGCTTTGCTAACAAAAACATTGTCCGCATCCTGACTTGAGCTATGAAGATTAATTACTGCTGCAGTTCCATATGCATTTAACACGCAGACATCATCACTACAAGAAAACGGGTAACAGTAAAAAGCGTAGAACAACGTTATTACAAACTACGTTTAAATGTCTTATCCTAATTTTTTACCAAATACTAGTTTCCTCTTTGTAACCAATCACTACGTTGCACGCTAATGCTCTCGCATGCGATCGAACTTCCATTCTAACTTCTTTCCACCAGGCATCACGACTCTCGGGTTCTTCTAAATTGCTGATCCTTTCGAGGAGTTTGACTGATCTTGAGCTTACAAGACCACCTGTCTCAAAGTACACGCTTTATGATTAAACTTTGCGACAAAGTCGTAAATGAACATAAATTGACATATCTAAATAATGAAATGCTTACCGATATGCAAAATAAATCCTGACGGGTACTGTTGCATAGTAATAAATGGGTATTCTAACATTTCAAACGCATCCTGATTCATGGTTCTTATCACAGCAGTTGAAGTTTTTAGTAATCCAGTCATTGATCTATCATTTGCTCCAAATGAATTGCCTATAATGTACATTGCACTTTCTATTCTTGTTACAAGGAAATAAATTAATCTAAGAACAAAATATTTATTGAAACATGTATTGTAATTACATGTCATAAAGAAAGAATGTCTCATAAAGTGATTCCTTGTTCAGCAACGTAGATATTCAGTAAGTAATAAGCAAAGAAGTAGATAAAGAAAATAATTTTTCAGGAAATGATACTCTTAATCATACATAAATTAAAAAAGAAATTACCTAGAACCATGTAGGATCATCATGAAATATGCTATTTTTGTTTCAGGAATTTCTTCTTTGCTGGCTATAACTCACTTTATGAGGCACCCTGTAATTTGATTTTTGACCCATAATAAATCACCTGCAGATCAATGAATTTCGTGAATAAAGCGCACCCGTAGCACTACATTAAAAACAACTCCAATTTACTCGTGTATTCACGAGTCATTCCAAATTGATCAAAAATGAATACGTTCAACATTCTCTATCTTAACTTAAGTTAGATATGTAATTAGTGTATAATTAAGAGAGCTCACCTTTTGGAGTAATGCTCAAATCAGAATCACTGGATCTTCGATGCAACGGGGCAGTGGGTTGTGCCTTAGTCGTCGGTAATTGGCATACTTTTGAAACCATAGGAGGAACAGCCGGAAGTGGATAAGACGGACTTAGAGATGCCTCATCTTGTTGCCTATGATCGGGGGAAGGAGGGGACACACACGAGTTGTAAGTCATATTAGCAGTGTTAGTAATATTAGTTAATTCATCCTGATCTAATGCTTTTCTTATATTACAAATGCTATGACTCTCATGTACCGCATGATCTACAGATGTGAATGATGTCGAATGGTTAGTATCTTTTGGCTTTAGTTGATTCATTTCTACGGTGTTACTATCATTTTTAAACGAATCGCTGCTTTGTGTATCTAGAGTTAATTCTTTCGCAGCAATCTCGTACGTTTTCGGATCGACTGTAGATCTTTTGGTTATGAAGTTATCTCTCGAATAAAACGACTCAGTTGTTCTGCATAAATGTGATCGAATTAGCGTGTCGTGGATGATTACACTCTCGAGAGAGGAATTGTAGGACGAGGTGTCAGGTGTACGCAATGTTGGCATGGATTCGCCTAAAGGAAAATCTTTAAAGAACGAGGACACACGCGCAACTTTTGCCCATTTGTGATTGTGGAGGTGTTTTTTCAGAAACTGATTATGCAAATTCTGATGTAAATTCCGTGGATTAATATTTCTGCATGCTCTATCTCGTCTTTTCCTTCTAAAGTGACCATCGTTGTTATTATGATGAAGCGGATGCACCATCATTTTCGTGTCAATTATTCTGATTAAATCTAACATACGACGTTGTCTATTCTTGTGAATTACATCAAAAGTTTCGTTGCACGAAGACTGTAATAAACTTTCGATGCTAGACGAGGTTTTCGACATAGTTTCTGGCGTTAGTTTATTGTCCAGATCTTTTTTTGAATTTGACTCTGCAGTAGAGAATTGACACTGTTGTAATGACGGAAGTGACTGTGTTAATAAAGTTAATTTTAATGCTTCGCCCTCCTCTAATCTTTCAGCGTGTTGCTTATCTTTAAAAGAGTCTTTCAAAGTGACTTCATCTATCTCATCGATCACAGAAGGAAATCTTTGAAAGAAATCTCTATCCATCCGCCTAGGTATTGCTATCTTGTCCTTACTTTCAGTTTCACTTGCACTTTGCAACAGAGAATACGCCGAGATAGGTACTTCACAATCATCGGCATAGGATGATCCATTATCTTTCATATTGTCCGCATCATTCGAAATACCTTCTGAAGTAGGTTCCCTTATTACAGAAATTTGATTACATTGTTTAAGTTCGTCACATTGTTCATAATCAGTAACAAGAGCAGTTAATTTTTTTGCTACATCAATAATTGAAGAATCCGATTTCGTTTCTTCTACAGAATTTTCTACAGGCGTACTCGTCGCGAGCGGAAGATTGAAGTCTTGTGAATTTTCGCTACTTTGCTGACTTTGTAAAACTTTCCCACCTTTCAGATTTTTATTAAACCCTGCTGCTGTTGTTTGCGGATGATCTTTCCTTGTTTCCGAACTTGCAGCAAATTCGAAATTAAATGTCAATATTTGACTCATAGATAGGCATTTAACAAGTGGGGGGGATGTACTCTCTTCGTGAAGAGGACACGTATCGCTATCTGTTCCTTGTGACGTTACTTGCGTTGGTTTTCTTTTTAATGAAGGGAAAGTATCGGCTCTACGAAGTTTCCTAAACTGATCGATTACGTCCAATTCTTCGTCGGTTGAAAATTTTGAATCGTTTAAAATATTATAACTAGTACTATCAATTGATGATTCATTCGAAAAACCGTTAGAGCTAGATGTGTTTTCTTCGAACGAAGAATCGTGTTCCCTCTTTATCTGTTCTTTCGGGGTTACGGTATAAATTTCGCCTTTAAAATCATTCTTATTTTCATCCTTTTGAATAGCATGTTCATCGATACATTCGCGTTCCTTCGTACTATCAGACAGAGAAAGGGCTGTTGATAATTCATGATCTTCCTTAACATGCTCCAAAGGAACATTATGTATAGACTTTATTAAAAGGGCGGCAACTCTTTCTTTACTGTCCTTATGTGCTTTCCCTTTCTTTGAATATTGAATACTTCCAATGGAAGACCTAGCTGAACTATTTAACCAAGAAGTGCTAGATTTACTGTCTGTATCACTTGTACTAAACAATCTTCTCAAATTTTTGCGGACGTCCAATATAGTTTTGCTTTCACCTCTTTCATCTTCCAACGCTAGCATCATTCTTATGGACGCGTCTTGAATAATGGATTCGGTTGAAGTTGGGTATGAAACTGGAGTTTTCTTTAAATTATTCGTGTCTGATGACCTCTCGATAGTTCTTACGTCGCGTAATTTACGGCAAGGACATTCAGTCTTCGTTATAATTCGCCGAGGACTTCTAGATATCTTTGAATGATGTGGAAAATCATCCTTTACACGCGTGGTTTGTGTACTCGCAAAACGAGGATCAAGGATATGAGTGGAGGTAACGGGATATAACGGCATACTCTCATCGAGTCCTGTACGTTCCTTTTGTGCTTTGTGTTGTGAAAAGAATGCCCTATATTGACACATGCAGGTGGATAGAAAGAAAAAGGCCTAATTAGTTCGTATATAAGAATTCTCAATATTTTTCATTCAATTAAAGATCACTAATCTTTTTTACTATCAATGATCAAAGTTGGATGCGCGTGTAGCGTACCTACTCATTTCCAGTCTATCGCAGTGCTCCGTTTTCTACACACACATCGTCCTGGTTTTAATGCACGCGCATCAGACCTCGATCTAGCTTCTACATACCGGGTGTCCTAAAAAAATTATATACTGATTAGAAGTTTTATAAAGTATTACTGTAGCTTCTGTAGTCTATATTTTTACGCTAGCAAACGCATCAAAAAATGAAACGTTTCTCAAAATAAATAATAAATAGTACGTAAACGGAATATAGGGATAAAAAGATTATGAAATATTTATATCTTTTTGTGTAAAAGTAACAATTCCAAAGAAATAGGACACCCAATGCGTAGAAGTTGAAATGAGATCGAATACGCTTGAAGCGTATGTATGTGGTACACTATGAATGTAAAATGGTTAAAACGTATTTGGTTCTTTTGTATACAAACGCATCAAACTTTGAACCATATATTTGAAAATGAGATAAATACACATTATCAGTATCAAGTACTTGTCGACTAAATGTTAATGTTTATTTTTGAATAATAAAAAGTTTAATTAATATTTTATCACCTACTAGAATTGACTAAAAAAATTAGTAACTTTTTAATTGAAAAATAATAGTTTGATCTCTTTTACATGCACTTAGTTACGAATAAGCGGTATAAAAATTCGTACTTGTACAAAAAATGTGCAGTAGGACAAACTTCATCTCTCAGATTAAATAATCAGCATTATAATTCACAACACAGAACACTTCAATATATTTTTAGTATTACCAACATTGTTATATTAAAAAATACTTGGTAAAAAATTTAAGAGTGTAAGAATTAGGGCACGATTAACGCAGAACTGGTCTATAAAAGATTAAGCTAAATGCCATATAGTGAAATAGTATTGTATATACTTACTCTTCTATATCGTCGGATGAAAAGTTCAAGGTATCCTGCAATTTCACAAGTGTAACGGCTGTACCTATCCCCCGAGCTACAATGCCAGATTCACCTTCCAGATCGAAATTTTGTAAATACCTAATTATGACAAAATAGTGTGATAAAAACTTCTTAAATAAATATTTATGCATTATGTCTGTAATTTACCCAATAACGGCATTTCCACCAAGGTCTAGAGCTTTCAAGCCAATTTTCCTTTGAACTTCCCCACTTAGTTTAAAAAATAATGTTTGCCTTGCCTCATTTGAGGCTCTGGGTGTTCTTATCTTATCAATCCATTTGTATTCAGGGTCATCGCTAACAACTAATTCTTCTACAAAACCGTGTATACTTTGAGTATGATATCCGTGAGGTATATTCGGTGCTGAAAGTACATTATACTACATACCAAATTTAAGAGAAATAATTTCTAATATTTGATAAATATTCTATATATTTACAATAAAAAAATTGTACTCCACAGGAGGATTGTCTGAATCTATTAAAATCAGAAAATAACTCTACTTTAACAATAATATTAACTTCGCCACGAATTCCATGCATTGTATCATACACTGGTATCCATCCAGTCATAACAGAACCTAGAATAAAATCTTGTTAAATTTGTTTGAATGTTCTACCGTTAAGAACAAATACACACCACTCTGAGAGCCAGCATTGGTATTCATTGCAGCCTCTAATGTCCAGATATTTTTAACTGTGGGAGGGACACCAGGCAACAATAATGGATTTAAGTTTATATAAACTTTGCCTATTGCATCGTTTGCAGAATAGGTATCATGGTCCATTAATCGGATCTGCAATGGCTCATCCTGCAGTTCAGAATCATCAACTTCGAACCTGTACCATTCTGAATTCCATTGAGGATTGAGCGATTTTCTGCATACGTCTGTTTTAAACGTTATATTGCCAAATTTTAATTCGACGTATGCATCCGTCGTATCACCAGAACGATCCATTACTGGCAGATTGCGACCCGCCAATACTTTTACTTTTATCTTCCCTGGCATCCTGACGGATAGCTACTTTAATAAAATCCTGCAATCAGAGTAATATAATTATCGCGATCATATAAAAGAAATTTGACCAGTATGTCATCATTTTTTATACTAGTAACGACACGTTTATTTGAATATGTAGTAACAGCGGAGGTTATGTTTTAAAGAGTTTTATTTCGAAGAATATGTTGATCGATATGAAAACTAATTTTATAATACGTCGTAATCATATTTCCAGGAACAATAATACTTACTTTCGTCAAAACAATTTATGAGTTTTAATACACGTTTTCGCAATAAATTCATTTGACGTGCAAATTATTATTTGTTACATTAGTACATAAAACTTCAGCTGAGCTAATATATATCAATATTATATTAATCATTCTAGCGTAAATTATTTAAAAGTCTATTAAGTAACGTTGAGCTGACGTTTGTTTACAGCCATATCTTTCAGGTAATGCATTACGTGCTTGTTATCTTCACAGAAAAACTCTTCAGACGCATTAACAAATTTATTTCACACATTCTATAATTTATACAAAATAATATATAAGTAACACTTTTACTTATAGAAACGAGTAAAATATATAAATTTCTACACGAATAGTACCAACTATTAATTTTATCGATTACTTTATTCTCGTTAATATATTCGGCTTACCTATTATTTTACCAATAACGTTCGAAATCCGAATATTATGATTATGTGATAGAACATTATAATTGGAATTGGACAGCGTCCAAATTATTACTCTTTACAAAATTCGTATGGTTTATCGCGTTAAACGTGAAGTGCGATTTCAAATTTCTTCTATATCGCATACTTCTATTTAAAGGTTAAAGGACATTGAGAAAATGATATGTGCATACTTCAGTTTCAAATTTATAACTTTATTGCCCGCTGAGCAATTTTAATCGATCATAATGATCGTTTCTGTATGCAAGTAGATTAATGAAACTTATATTATTATGTTGATTCGTAGCAGTTCCCATTTGCCACGAGAAGTGAAAAAAGGTTATTCGATAGTTGTTTGTTACCTTTCGATTGATATTTGATACCTACGCTGTACTATGTTCAATTTACCCAAGTATTAAATAAAAGATACAATTACAAATTAAATACAATCTTAATCTTTTCTCTCCGATGTTATATTTATTGCTACCTTTATTTGGGATAACCTGAACGTATGTCGAAACAATCTTACAGAATGGACTTTGCTATATTGAAAATTGTAGTCTATCGGTGCGTGGAAAATTCCTCGTTGTTTGTTATTGCAATTTGGCAGCATTCGGTCCGCTGATACATGGAAATACATATGTATATCGCCGATTCAGTCGATGTCAATCGTCAATCCTAAAATTCTGTATTCTAAATGCATCATCTACTATACCTATGTATGTTTGTAGGAATATAGTTATATCATTCCTTGTACATACATATATTTTACATGTGTTCATACGCAGTATCGGCGTTACGAGATCAATATGGCTTCTTCCGTAGCTGCTGCAGCTACTGTTCGTGCTGTCAAAGGTAGAAAAATACTTGCTACACGAGCTGCGCTTACGTTAGTAAGTGAATAATTAACATACACGTATATAAATATGTGATAGTTTTTGATTGATGGTACATGGTGTTAGTTAATATTGCTACGAACGTATGTATATTTTGAACACTGAAAGGTTAAGATTATGTTTTCAATCTATGTCGATATGATGATGTATAATTCTTATTCTTAAAACCAATGTTATCACATATAATAACACATTGACTACTTATTTATCTTCATAGAAATTTCCATGATTCTAGCTGTTTATAATTTTCGCAAAACAATAAAAGATATGTATCAATAATTAGCTATTAATTTGTGGATAAACATTTCTTTTTGTAGCTATGAAATATCTCATAAGAACTTTGTATAGCGAATATTAAGTTCTTCTTATATTATTGAGTATGTAAACATGTATAATTTAACTTTGTATTACTATTTATATTAAAAGTTAAACATAATTGCACAATGTGTGACATAGATATAAGTACCAAAAAATGTTTATAAATATTCTCAGACACTTGCACAGATATAAATCTAGAATATTTTAACCGATATATTTATTAAAATTAATAATTTTATACATAAACAAATAATGTATTAATTGTAATTGAATGATTAGTATTGATATTTAATATAATATAACAAATATTATCTCAGTTTCATCTTTAAGTTATATGAAACTGTATTAAATTTGTAGTATATTGTTGTAACATTTAAGAAAATTCATCAAATGCAAGTACAGCATTGCAAAAAAAATAATAATGATAAATAATCTGTAAATAATAGTGATTATATCCTTTTTATGAATTTTGTTTTTATACACATGTATCACACATTGTATAATTAATTTCAGCATATTATTCTATTTAATAGAACATGTATTAATTTCTAAATCGTGAGAATTATGATCTTGTACCAATTTGCCTATTTGTAAAAATATTTGCCATTTCCAAATAAGCAAAGATATTTTAGATTTTCATGCTATAATTATTTTATTTCAGACATCAAGCGCAGTAAAAAAAGTTAAGGAATTATTAAAAGACAAAAATGAATTTGTGAGTAGACAGTTTGACCTTTACTTTAATACTTTCTTATTTACTATAAAGTAACTAAAATACTGTGTTTATTTTAAAATAAATTAATTTTCATATATTGACCATTTCAATTTGAATATTATTACCATTAAATACTAATTAAGTTGATTTTGTTTCAAGAATAATTGTTGAATTATAAATTGTACAAAATATTAATAATTGATGTAAAATATTTTGTAATATAAAATAGCTGACTTTTTAGAACCAGTTATTGCATAAAAACTACTTCCTATTTCAGATTGGTTTAAGGGTCAGTGTGAAACAACGAGGATGTAACGGTCTAAGTTACACTCTTGATTATGCCAAAGAAAAATGTAAACTCGATGAGGAAGTTGTTCAAGATGGGGTTCGCATTATGATCGACAAAAAGGCACAGTTGTCTCTGCTAGGTACTGAAATGGATTATGTGGAAACTAAATTAAGTTCCGAATTTGTTTTCAATAACCCGAATATCAAAGGGACTTGTGGATGCGGAGAAAGTTTCTCCGTTTAGTAAACTTAAAAAATCGTAGTTAATACAGATTACTTAATTACCACAAATTTTGGTAAAATATGTCTTCACAAAAAGATAAGGTATAATATAATATAAACAAAATGTTTTACAAATCTTCATTGGTTCAAATGTATAGATTTACATATTACATTTGTTTTGTATACTGTGAATTAGATTCGGCAATATTGTATGGCTTGTTACCGCGGTAAATTCATTTCATTATCTTTTTTCTGTTTAAATAATAAATAAAAATTGTATACTATATGTATACATATATAATGAAAATTAATCGATCGTTAATTCAAAAGATTCAAAAGATTATTAACGTTTTCTTGTAAAATATTATTACATATATAAATCGTATTTGTTGATAAATTCAACGTATAGATAAAATATGTGAGTTGTATTATATGAATTATTGAATGTTTATAATGTATATTTATTTTGCGACTCAGTACTGTATATAGGATGCTTCATATGATATGTGTACATTTATAATAATTAATATAAAATAATATCCTGTCTGTTACAATAAGTCCCCTATAAAAATTTATGCATCATTCTGCATCGTACGTGTGTAATTTTGTATTTCGACGATTATTAGGATTATATGCTACAAATATTTAATAACAATAAATATATATATGTATGTAATTATACATGTATGTATATGTACGGCAAGATTTATAAAGGAATAAAATAATGCTCAAAGAGTATGACAATGAAATCATAAAGCGTAATAAAGGCACTGTTCGTTCAAACTTTATGCGGTGATTTTGACATTGATGTGCTTGATTCATTTTGATTTATTGAGGTGTACTAGCAAAGTAAACAATTGCAGGGCATTGTTAAGTCGTGTTAATCACTGTAAATAGTTCAATTTTAACATAAAATATATTTTCACGTAATACTAACATATTGCGTATATTCGTTCGGTATTACCGATAATAAAAAAAGTAATTGTTTTGAACTATTACATGCATTATAAAAAGAAGTCTCTATAAAGATTTGGACCAACCTCCTTCGGATAGGCAAAACGATACCGTGTGCCTTTTTTCTTTAAATTGCATTTTTTGTCAATTGCTATTTTTATTTTTGTCAATTATAATATTACATTATATAAAAAGATACAAAAGAAATTTATCTACACTGCCGAATGTAAATATTAGCCTATCTATTTGTCATATTTTGCCAATACCAGCGTCACTCGTGTAAGACATAAAAGCTTTTCATTAAGAACATAATCTTATTCGTAATTGTTACTGAACATTGTCTTATGTATGTTTTCTGTTACTCAATTTCATCAATTTGACTGTTTGAATACGGTAAGTTTGCGCGCGCTCGTATATACGAAAATCGAGCGCTTTTACTGGCGCGATATATTGCGAAGTCAAATCGAGCGTGGCTATTGGCGCAGAATATTGTCGAAGTCAAATCGAGCGTGCCTATTGGTGCAGAATATTGTCAAATAAAATTGAGCGTTTCTATTGACGTTCCTATTGGAACGTTTCTATTGGCGTTCCTATTGGAGCGTTTCTATCGGCGTTCCTATTGGAGCGTTTCTATTGGCGTTCCTATTAGAGCGTTTCTATTGGCGTTCCTATTGGAGCGTTTCTATTGGCGTTCCTATTGGAGCGTTCCTATTGTCACGTCAAATGGAGCTTTCCTATTGGTGCGAAATATTGGGAAGTCGTAGTTTCGCGAAGATCGTGTCGTGAGGTGTGATTGTACTCTTGAAAGTCGTGGAGCGAAAATTCGTCTCGTCGACCGTTGCCTTCTCATTATTACTCATTGTTAGTACTTTCATTTCGACTTTATCAACATTTCTACACTTCTATCTGCTTCGTTTAAATTCGTATTTAATCACTTATTAATCATAATTTTAGTAAAATTAAAAAATTTTCTTTTATTTTCATCGTTGACTGCGTACTTGACAAGTTACGATCGTCGATAGCTCATATTGTCGGTTTTTGAGGCATAATTTGCGTTATATTATTACTTTATTTCACTATAATTGGTTTCATCGTTGTAAATTATACATTTATTCTTGACTGTATCTCTGATGGTTAAAATGATCGAAAATTCACATTACCGGCCTTTAAGGCAAACTATGGACTTTATTATTCCTTTATCTTACTATAATTTGTTTAGTTATTGTAATATTATTGTAAGTATTATTGATTTTTTGTCATACATTTATTTGAAATAGTTGGTTTTCTTTTGTACGGATTATTGGCTGGTCACGTGACTGGAAAAATAGAGGTTCGCATCACAGACGCCACAGGTGATTAATAATCGATAATTCGAATAGATACGAAATGAACGACACAGATTAATTAATTAATTCGTTGGTTTCCCATGCAGATTTGGTAATGATTGAGTTATTGTAACAAAGCAGACACATGTACGTGATTATTTTCTCTTTTCATTGGATCGATGATAATATTTGCTGTATAATTACTATGCGATTTACAATTGATATATAATGACATTATTTTCTAAATAATTGCATAATTTGTTGACAATATTAAGATGAAAAAAAGATAAAAAAATCACTTTTCAACGATTAATGTTTTTATATCAATATATACCAAATTATATAAATTATTTAATTGTAATTAGAAAATAATCTATTACGAAGTTATTATATTTGTACGTATTTGTAAGAGAAAAATCAACTTATTATTTTTTCGAAAGAATCTGCACAATATATTTGTTCGGACATGTTTTGCTGCAAGATTATATTATACACTGTAATCACTTCAGGCATGTTTAGTTAAGAACGTTTAATTTATTGTAAGCATTGTCGAATCTTTATAACGTGCTGATCTAGATATTGTCATTAGAAATTTAACAGAAATTAATAGAGATTAATAGAAATCTTTCGCTATTTCAAATTTTCCAACTAATTAACATCATATTTAAGAGCAAATTATAATATTCTATGCATTGTTTACAGTTCTTTCCATGATAGAACTGCATGGTTCCTCTTTGATGACGGTCTTCACAGCATCGATGATAAAAAATAAATTCACACAAGCATCATTTCGATCACAACCTGTAAAAACAGAGTTTTACTATCGAATACAGCGAATTATAGATATTAGTATTATTAATGTTCTTGTTAAATTATAATAAATGATACCAAATTTCGTACCATCTATAATTTCTCTGAGAAATAGATACGCTCTTTGAATTATGAATATTTTTAATTAAAAGTGAGATTTACTTTTATTGTGTTTACGCAATGATCGCTAGCCTTCGTCAGTCGATTTCAGGAAAATGGTACGTAATATTAGAGTGTGCATGTTGTGTGCCAAACTAGGGTGTCGCAGGCGTCCCGGGACGTTCTCTCTAGTGTAGGTACTTGCGCTCGAGTGTTACGTGTGAGAATCATGGAGTGAATGTATCGGTGTGCATGTTTTGTCATTTTTTAAATATAGGGCTAGGTAGGATAGGTAGCATATTTTCTGGTTTGTTAATTATAAGTAGTAAGACGGTGAAGCTGGGCACGAATGGAACGTGCCATCATCGTCTCTGGCTTTGCCCATCGATTTTTTGAATTTCGCGGTCGCGATCGCGAGTGGGTTTCAACACGAACGTTTACGTATTGCTCGAGCATGCACATTCGAACGGACAGCGATCTCTATGATCGTTATTTTTTAGTTTGCTATTTAGAAAGTCTCGAGCCTAGATGTAAGTTTCAGCGGGCATCGCGCGCGAAGAGGAGAAGAGGTTACGAGCAGAAAAGGTCCGGTAAATTGTCACAGAAGAGGGCAACTACTAATGGCTTTCCATCTTCTGGATCATCCAGAGAATGGAAAGTCATTCTCGTTACTACTTTGTTACTGTGCTCGCCTATAGTATTTGTAATAGTATTAGTTGTGATTTGTTTGTTAGCTAACGTACATGTCGACCCATCGTCATGTTGGGCTAATCGCGGTCTTTGAAATTGGCGTTGCGAGTCTAAATTCCGTGTTATCAGTTAGAGTTGCGAAAAAGTACTGATTTCGGTTTGCTTTAGCGTTGCGAATTATAAGATGTCGCGATTGTTCTTAGTATTTTCTATCGCGAATTATTAGAATTTGTCGAAAAGTAGAATTTAAATTTGTCGCGTTTTCTTTTATTTAAAGGCGAATTAAAATGACATGTTAGTTTTGAATTAATTAATTTCTTTAATAAAAGCGTTGCGATTTGTTACTATCACGTATAGTTGAAATGTTTTTTTTTTTCATTTGTGGATAGTAACTTTACATTAAAATTATTTTAAGATATAGCGTTGCGTTGATTAATTGTCGCGTTCTTATACGTAGTGTTGCGTCTATGAAATGCCCAAATTTCTTCCACTGGGATTGGGACATATAATTACTAATTGTATCATATAATATGATATCATTATGAATTATATAGCAAATAATATGAGTTAATTGGCTGCTACCTCGATCATGTTTTTTGTACTATTTCTAACTCTGCTTTGTGTCATCGTACAAAATTATAGTAAACAATAAATTTCTCTTTCTTAGGCAACTTACAATTAGTTTCATTATTGCGCGATTTTGTCATTCTTATACTTGTCTATCTCGAATAGAAAAATAGATATGAACTTTTCCGTAGAACCGTGCGATTAGATAGATTCTTGTAGCGTGGAACTCGATAGATTCTTATCTATGCTAGTGTACAACCGAACAGGATAGATACCTAATTTTATGGGTTCTTGTACATGCTAACATCAATTAAACTCAGCACTTGGTTGCATGGTGCAGCACTAGTCCGGGAGTAACCAGCTCTATAAGCGTGAGCACTCTTACTTCCTCTCTGGTGATGTGAACAAGTGTGTGCGGTTTATTGTGGCGTAGTTCAACAGTTTGACTCCGTTTTCGTTTCAACAAACAGACTTCTAATGCCTTAAGGAAAAGTGTTCTATACGATTGAAACAAGAAATGCCATATATTTTATATATTTTGGTTAAACTTCGGTTTAATGGATATAAACGCGAGGATATATACACATAACTTTTGAATTGTTGTGCTCCTAAAGTTAAGAGTTGCATTTTTTAAATTTTACACATTGAAAACTATTACAGTAATTTTATTTCCATTAGAATGTATTCTTCAAACTTAACAAACTCTTTAGCCACGCAAGAAACTGTAATTGGACTTAGTACGGTTAACTTTCAATAGATGCTTATAAAAGGAATGATAAAGAAATTTCTTGAATATACGTAAATGTACTATAATAATAATTGAAAATGGATACTTCATGGAAGAACACTCGTGACGCTTTAAAAGACTTTGCAAATGTGTTGAAGTGTAACAAATGGTAATATTTTAATTAAAACAATTAACAAACTTATATTTATATTGTCTTTTAAATTTTCTCAAATTTGTGTGTGCGTGTGTGTGTGAGTGAGTGAGTGTGTTTGTGTGTGTGTGTCATTTATATATATTTTATCTTTAAGTTCCATTATTTATTTACTGAATAAAGATAAAATTTGAACTTATTTTTACAATCTTATTGAAATTGTTTTTTACATTACAATTAAAAAATATGTCCAAAAATTAACATGCCTGACTAATTATAATAATACATTTCATATTTCTTGCATAGTTTATCTCATATATTTAGCATTTTTTAAAATGTATAAACAGGTATGTTATAATTTTCTTTACTTTTATTTGTGTAGTGGAAATGAGCCAATAAATGCAACAAGATACACCAATTGTGGTCATTTCTTTTGCAAACAGTGTGTTGGAAACGATTCACTATGTATAATATGTAAGATACCTGTACAACCCATTGAAACATGTAGCGATCATCTAATTGAGAGTCTTGTATCTCATTGCAATAATATTGCAGAAATAATACAGGAAAGGTATTATAAAAGTTAAAGAATAAATTTTCATATTTCTGTATTTGCATTCATTAGAATATATTTAAATTGTTTCAAATATGCGAATAAGTGTATCTAATCTTATGAAACTTTATTAATATCTGATTATAGTTAATTTCAAAATTTCATACTAAATATGTCTTATACGTACAAATAAAATTTCAATATGATATGCTCTACTCAATTCGAAATTAACATAAATTTAACAGAGATTTATGGAATGCACCCACAACTTCAAATTCGATACAGTCACCTAACAGAATCAATTCTACAATATGTAATTTAAAATATCGCATACCAAAAAAAAATATCAATAAACAGAACAGTAAAGGAGAAACACAATTACATACTGCGTGTTTGAAGGTAAATTTTTGATGCTCATATATATAATATAATATAATAATCAATTAAAAAATAAAAGATTCGACTAAACTTATGAAATGAACATTAGGGGAAGATGCAAGAAGATCATATAAAAGTTCTATTAGCTGCTGGTGCAAATCCAAATACAAAGGATTATAATGGTTGGACTCCTTTGGTAATTATTACAGTATAAAATAACTTTTTAAATTGGATTTAAATAATGTAAATGTAATTTGTGCAGCAAGAAGTTGTAAGTTATGGTCATACCAACATATGTCAGTTACTATTAGAATGTGGTGCATTACCAAATACACCTGGTGAAGGAAACAGAACAGCATTACACGAAGCTGCTAAAGCAAATAGATTGTTAGAAGCAAAAATGCTATTAAAATATTCAGCTAACAAAAATGTGTACGACGATTATGGAAGAAAACCTATGTATGTGTTACTTAATATTGATTTATTAAACTGTCGAAGTAAATATTCTATATATTATATACACGTATGTTGATATTCTCAATATCTGTATAAAGTTAAGTAATATCATAGTTCTTATATACGTAAACTTCTCTTCGTATTATCATTTTATATTTTCATTTCATGTTATATGTTGTATTTTAGAGATTATTGTCAGCCATACAGTGAGATGTGGAATATTTTGAAAGACGAAAACGAATTGGATAATGTACTTGAAACCACCATAGATCTTAGTCATACTTTAAATAAATCACTTTCCATGGCATTCGATACGGTTGTTATATATGTATCAGATTTACAAGAAGAGAATAAAAAACATTTGAACGAAACAGCGTCAAAGAATAAAATTAAAATTGTATCTAGATTTCAGTATGTTGATGATATTTTTAATCATTTTATAGTATATAGTATTATATTACATCTTTAAACGTAGGAGATTATAAATATTGCATAATATGTTGTAGATCATCTGTGACTCATGTCATAGTAGAAGCTAATAGTGAAAATGTCGTACAACTGTCATATGACGTAATGATGGCACTTTTACACGGAGCTTGGTTACTTAATACCGAGTGTAAGTTTGTTACTAGATTAATACCTTGTGTACAGTTATACAAGTAAATGTCTATAGCATCTTTTGTCGTAAAAGGGATTCAATTAGGAATGGATATAAGCGAAACACTAAAAGGAGATTTAGAAATATTTGAAGTTAGTGGCACACCGATTAAAGGTATCCCGAAGAAAGCTAGAGAAAATGCACAAAAACAGGTATAACTAATTGCAAACACGTTGTACAGGAAAATTAAATAATACATTGAACGTTTCTGATTATCCTTTTAGAATCCAGGTCTCTTCAATCAATGTTATTTTTATTTTGCATGGCAGTCAAAAAACGTTTATGCAAATGGTATACAATTAACAAAAGAGGCGTTAATAGCGCTAGTACAAGAGGGTGGTGGAACAGTTTTGAAAAGAGAACCAAATCCAGAAAATATACAGAACCAGGGATTATTTATTCCTTTTCACATTGCGAATGAACCTACTCATTCTTTATATAAATGTACGCATTATATCATATATGTACCAGAAAGAGATGAACCACGTATAAAATATAATATGCCTCATATAAAAACACTTCCGCTTATATGGCTAATTGAATGTATAGAAAAATTTACATTAATTGATCCATCGCAATTAGGTCTACTTAAACTTTAATTATTAACATGTTTCGTGGCTATAATTGCTGTACTAGAACTAATGAAGTGCTATTAACTAGTAAAGTGTAATTTTTGTATTGAATAGAATATTGTATATTTTGATATAATTAAATATGTTAGAGAATTTGAAAAATGTGACGAATTATTTAAATATACCAAAAAAAAAATATTTTTTTACAATTAATAGTCACGTAGAATATTGAAACAAATAATAGCATTTCAAGTTATTTTCTTGTTTGAACTTTTTAAGGAGACGTATGTTAATGTAGTACTATGATTACGAAGGATTGACCGTTGCGCAAAGAACGATAAATTCCAAAGGGAAATATCGTACGGTATCCCGTACATTTACGGGTAAAGTACCGCTAGTCGTGCACATATACTTACATATACGTGCGGTGAGAAAGAGAGAACGGAAGAAAAAAGTTATAGGGGAGTGAGAGAGAGGCAAAGAGGAAGAACAGTGCGAACACGAAAGATAGGGAAAAGAGAGATTCTAATATGGTTAAGATCAGATAATTAGGAAAATCGAATATAAGTAAAAAATTAATAAATTGGAGAATATATAAAGCAATAAATAACATAAGACAGTAATTAAATTTAATGAAAGAAAAACGAGTATAACGATCATCATCGGGATGGTTTACGCCTATTTGTGTTATATGTTAATGCCATTACACTAATTTTGTTAATAATATATGCCAGTAAATAGCTCATTCTTCATGGTTTGTAAATATACTTTGATTCAAAGCTGTTTGTTAATCTATTGTCAAAGAAGTGAGTAAGGTAAACAGGAAACAAACATGTACATATCACGGATTACTAATAAATTGTAATAGCAGAATTGTTCGTATTTAAAATATCGTGCATAAATATCTGATGTTGATGCCAACAACCCTTCCCCCTCTTTTTGAGTAATTCTTAGTGAGGTCGTCGACGATCGTTCTCTCTATTTCTCCGCCTTCGTTCTTTTCTCTCCTTTTTCTGACTGGCGTAAAAGAGGGGACCCGCACCCTGACCCACAAGTGGGCCCCGGTACCTCCTCAGTCAGTCAGTCAGTCAGTCAAACAAGTCTAACAGGCAATGCGGGCCCACATAATACCGTGGCTGCCGAACTCGCGGTAAAGTAGTTTGACACGCACGTGTTCGAACCGGGTAACGACACAGTGTGTCTTTCTTTAACTGTTTTTGCGGTTACCTTTTTAAATTGAAGAAAAAGAAGCGGAAAAGAAAGAAAAAGAGGAAGCAAGAGAGAGAGAGAGAGAGAGAGAGAGAGAGAGAAAGAGAATGAGGAAAGCGAAGATGATACTAAGAACAGTGCCTGGGGGCATCGTCCTTTTCCTCCTACTTAGCGGATCGATCGCTGCTCAGGACGACGATTCTTTGGCTGGCAGTTTCTTGTCAGGTAAATCAATTATTTCTTCTCACTTGGATACTATCGCATTTGTAATTATATACGTCCTGTAAATTTAACATTTTGATAATATTTCGTTCTCGCTCTTAAATAGTTTTTTACTTTTATTTGCGTTTTTTAATTTTTACACACAACATACACACATATACATATAGTTTGATGTATCATCCGCGAACAATAAATAATAAGGAATATCTAATTCAATCTTATATTATTCCATATTTTTCTCGATTGTATTAAATGTCTTCCTTAAATTTTATTTATCTATTTATTTTTCCGTTCTTAGAATCAGTTGTTCACTATATAATTTTATATAATTTTTAATTTATTTATTCCGCTTTCTCCTTCCCTGTAGAGAGATTTGTTATGTTATTTAGCTTATGAGAAAATAGAGATATATCTAAAGCATTGTCTCAAGAAATAGAAAGAATTTTCAATTACAAAATTTGATATGTATGTACATTTTCCCCCGCAGTACAAAAATTTTTGATCGATTATATAAGTAACAGCATTTAATAAAAGTATATAGAAAATAGCTGCAAATAAAATTAGTTCGTTGCAGAGGAGGTTTCGAGAAATAGAAATTCGCATGCGTGAATGTATGCTGTGTACGCTTGTATAGATAGTATCTGGAAGGATGTGATTGTCCTACTTAGGAGTTGTACAACGCTATGCGGATGACGCTCAAGTTCACTGTTGGTGAGAAGGCCATTGGCAAACTTGAAAAGTACGCGATGATACATATGTATATACGACCTACGTAATTAGCAATTGTTCGAATTTCCTGTCTTAATGTAAAAAATGAAAACTAGAAAATTTTAGATGCTTCGCCAGCTTGTTGTTACGTTGTATCTTTTTTTTAAATGATCAATTTTTAAACGACCAATACAAAGATATAATTCAAACATTATGTAACAAACATTAATTTTCAAACATTTTGATATTCGAAATATACAGGGCGAATCGTTTAATTTTATTACTTTAAATTTGCTTTAAAAGTGGTTTATAAAAAAATCTTTTTTCAAACAAAAGTTCTATGGTATCAAGGGGATTGTGTAATATAATAATTAGTCTTTTGTTATTTCCCTTTTTTATTTGCATGTAAAAGTTAACTTGAGTTTTACAAATGCAACGTATAATACTTGCATAAATTACGAAGGTATATGGGTCAAAGAGCCAATAATTATTCTTTAAACGATCGTCTATATAAATAATTCTTAAAGTCGATGCAAGCGTGGGATCGCAGTGATTCGATCGTTCGTATCTTCGTGGATCGTCGGCAGCTCGCGATAAATTTCATTTTTCGCATATTCTCGGAAAAAGTAGTCTAATGAGCATCGAGTCCGGAGAACGAGTCGCTTATGAGTCCTCCACGTTCAATCCATTGATCTCCGTAATACCTTACACATTCGTTGTACGCAACAACTGTTGTGTTGGTATCGCATTGTTAAAGGAGTTTCACATGATAAATTATCTAACAAAGTGATAGTGTTTTAGATACAAAGATAGAACATTTGTGTCCTATTAGCGAGCCAACAATAAAACTTACTTGTCTGCAATTTGTAAATGTGAACGTGCGAATAGAATATTTGGTAAAAACATATTATTTTCGTTTATGTAAAATATCTTCGGAAACCATTGACAAAGTTTCGCAGGATTTCCAAAATCTTTTTCGTCGCAATGTTTCACGTGCTGATAATGCATTCGTTGCGACGATTGCTCGTAGCAATTAATGTATTAAAATCTCTTTCATTTCTTACTATTTTTAGTCGTTTTACGTCTCGTATTGAGAAATTGCTAGATTTTCCAAACATTTCACTAAGCATTTAAGACAAACAATATTTTAACGCGTACAGCGATTCGCACTCATAAAATTTTCTTCGCAAGCACCGTAAACGACGACTGTATCTCAGTTTTTCACTATTGCTTAATTTCATTGATACAGAGATATTCTTCGCGTTTACTTCTGTAGTTTAATTTACTACCAATAACTTTGGTCTAGATGTCTAGTCGTGTTTGTAAAAGCTCTTTGCATAGAAGGACGAAATATCTCGCCACGTTAGGTCTTCGATGACACGCTTTGGACGAGATATCTCGCAATGCCGTGTCCTTCGTGTGATAATTTGTACTTGGTATCTCGCGACTTAATATCGTTCATGCGACGCTTTGGGCGAGATATGTCGCACATCTTTCCATTAGAACTCGAGGTATCTCGTCCATAAAAGTCAATTCGTAAGGCTTGTAATTTGGTTTAATAAGGTTTGTAATTTGTGAACTTTGAAAAACGGGGACGCAAGTTATTTCGTTCAAAGAGTCTTCTAAAATGTTCTTTTATAGAGAATATAAAGCTCGAATATCAGTCTAGTGCGCACATACTCGTCAAATATATCGTTAAACTATATCGTTAAAATTTGATGTTCCTTTTATGTTGGAAACATATCTCTAGTTTCAGTGAAGACGTAAAGAAAAAGCGTAAGTTAAAGAGCAGTTAATTTCGTTTGATCGGTTACCTTCATATAACAGAGAATTATGCTTTCATGCAATTTTCTGGAGTTGAAAAGATATAGTTAACGCAATCGTACAACGTTAATTGAATATGTATACAGAATATAGATGCGAGTCTATTATCGATCTAAGACAATTATGTTAGAAAAGGCACATATGGTATCAAAAACGGTCATGCGATAAAGTCAAGCTGTTTAATTAACTACCGTTATGTTTGTTTGGGCCGTTATGCCTGCTAAAGTGAAAACACCTAGAAGTCTACACTATGAGACGAATTTCTTGAAATTTACTTACATAATCGTTGGAAAAATCTAACGATCGTTGTTCATTAGCTCGAAATAAAAGATTGTACATTTTTCCTTCACTGTAAATCGTTGATGTAAATAATATACATATATTTTCAATCGTATGGCGCGTTCGTCTCTCATTTGTAAGAACGTTGCGACAGTTGCAAAGCGTATTTGTGAAACGGCACAGTAAAAATTCTTGCCCAAAACACACCTTCTGCTTCAGGTAGTTAATCGTAGAAAAACTGAAACATGTAGTTTTATTTAATAGGCGAAAGAAAATAAGTTATCGTCACTTTTTAAATAAGGAGATACGCTTCAAATTACATTGTTTGGTCTTATTTTAATCAGAAAAACCTCGTAGTCACTTTGATAAACATTTCACTTGATAAAGATGAAAAATTGAAAAATTTTCTCATCGATATGTTTCTTTTGATCAATTCGTCTCTCCGACCTCTTCCTCCTTCACTCGCGATGTCCTTTTCTACGTTCGGGGAAATCTCGAGCCTAATAATAATTAGGATCGATACACTGGATTTTTTGGCCACTTGTGCAATTTTTGTCGCGTTTATTTGATTTCCGTATCGGCAACATTTTTAAAGAAATTGTTTTCCAAGATGTCTTCTCACTCCGTAAATTGAATTACATCTTCATATCATTATCACTTCTGTATTGATTCATCATCGTGCTTTATGGCTGGTTGTAAATGTTTCGAAATTAGTTCCCCTTTCCACTTTCTTGATACATACTATACTCCAACTTTTCTATCGCCAGAATAAATGCTAAATTTACTCTCGTCAGCAAAGATAATGTTATTCTCCCATTGACTTTCTTTTGAATTAAACTCTCTTACGAACTAAGATATTTTTCGTCTCTTGAATCGATGCATGGCCTTCTTCTGACAATGTACACATTTGTCCATTGTAGTCCTCTCCTTGCAATCTTTCGTTTCTAATCATTTAACATTTTTTGAGAGTGCGCTAATTCTGCGTTCTTTCTTCGGTATTGTTGTCAATTTTGAAGTGGTTCGAAGTGGTAATTTTTCCCATAATTTTTCCCATAATTTTTCCCAGTGGTGAGCGAAGAGGACAGTTTCAACGGATTATTAATTTCGTTTAGAAGTTCACCAACTGTCAAGATCAAATTCAATCACGCTTGACCATTTCATTTTATAAGTGGAGCGTAAGATTACGTATGCAGGAATTTCTCTTGACTCACCGTGCCTTCGCACCTGTACCCGATAGTTGATGTTGAATTTATAATACACGTGTTACTCATTATCGCGCATAAAAATATCTCACAAGTAATCTTCGCAATAAGATATTATTAAACAATTGTCGTTTCTATCGAGTCATAAATTTATAAATATTAAACGCTCGAGTATAATATTAGTAGAATTTTTACCGCGATTCACGCTCTAACTCCACTAGTTTTTTAATATTTGTACTAAAATTTATGTGTACAGCTTTACAAACTTTCTTTAACAAATACGTATTGTTACTAAATTATAATATGTGAAATACTCCGTTTTGAATACCTTGAATATTCTTAGATACGTAAAAAATCCATTTCCTGAAATCGTTTGGTGTCAAGGAAGCCGTAACACATCGGTAGCAACCCTCCTGTCACGAGTAGAGATTTTAATGATATTTGCATCTTCAACACGAACGTAATGATCCAGAAATGTGGTGGAGAGATACACAAAGTCACAAGAATTTCATTAAATAAATCTCACGTGGATTTTTTTATTTTTTTTTTTCAGGTCTATTAGACTCCATAACAAGTACAGCCAACAGTGCAGACTGCCCAGGTGTGTGTGTACACGCATTTGCAACGTTAATATGTTACGAAGTTCTTGAGTATGTAGAGTGCCCTGCTAGTATGCGATGTTGTATCGAGGCACCTATAAATGGTACCGGAACTTCTGAAAGTGCTGCCCCTCCTCACGACGATGACTCTACTTCAACTATTATCACTACCGTTAAGACAACGACAACTACGAGCACAACAACACCTTCAACAACTACAGCACTTACGACCGTACCTTCAACAACTTCCGTAAAAGCTACTTCTGTATGTTCACAAAATCGTATTCTTCGAAAAAAAAAAATAGATATATTTATTATGTCGTATCAGTGAATGCATGTTTGATATTTAAAACTTGACCACTGACGTCTTCGGCGTAGTTATTACTACAGAATAAAGAATGCACAGAATGTTGTTTCTTTAAAAGTGATTGGATTCATACCGCAATTGCCTCGTTAAATAGTGGAATTATTATTGTTGAAAAATTTACACGCTTACAAATAGATATACTCTTTAATATCTATTTTACTAAAAATAATGACTAAAAGTATATAAATACTTTACTTATTTTTCAGGAAAATCAAAAAGAAGCAGCGAATAAAACATCATGTATGTATTTTTTATCTTTAACTATACATTAAAAAAGCGAGATATATAATAAAATATAAAATCATTATATACCTTCTAAGCTTCGAGTAACAATCCTTTTCAAGTTTCGAATTTCGTGAAATTATACAATATCTATCCATTTTTTTTTTCTCTGAAATTAACAATTAAATTTTCATCCAGCCGGTACATAATCACAGTTAGCGATTAGAGTGGGTATTTAATCGTCAATTAGATCATTGGTTAACCATTGCAATCTTCTTTCTTGTGAGATTGACGTTTTAATCTCTAATCAATATCACCTCGGATCTCGTGTGAATCGGTTTTAATTGTTAATAGCATTCGTTTAATATAATATATATCCTTAAATGTCAAATAGAATTTAATTTAGAATTTAATAACTTTTAACTTCTAACGATTTAATTTCTTCTAATCGTAAGCATCGATCAGTTAGAAAGAAACAAAGTAACTTTTACCAATGGCTTTTGATCAATTAGTGTCCAATCCTGCCGCAAATAAAGTCATTCGATATTTTGCAATCAACGAACCAACAGCGTTTATCACATGATTATCTTCTTTTAGCGAAAACGTGTTCAGGAATTTGTATGGCAGAGAGAATTGCCGATTACTGCGATGCGGTTCTGGTAATAGACACCCTTTGCAAGCCAGGATATAAATGTTGCGTATCCAGAGATGCGTTTGGGGATTCACCTCCGCCGGAACTACTAGTCATTGACCGAACGAATTCAAGTCGCATCGATGAGAAGACTGGTCTCAATACATCTTACAAAGGTTCTTCGCCTTTTACAACTGTAAGATCAAATATGATTACTTCTACGAGTATAGCTAGCACTACGATAGCAACGACTACTACGATAGCGAAACAACCAACAACTACGACAAGACCAAAGATTACGGTGAGAAAGCCGTGTAAAGGTGAATGCGTTAGTGGCTTCTTCGCTCTTTTATGCGATAAAGTGGATGGAGAAGCTGAATGCCCCGACGATGGATCTTGTTGCGTTATCGACGCTTTCTTAAAAACTGTAAGAAAGTAAAGTTGTAGAAAAATGAATATTTCTTAAGAGACAACTTCGTATTTACGAGCATAATCCGATTGAACAGGAAACGACAACAACAACGACAGTTGGACCAATCACGAAACCGCCGGAACCAAAATTACAACCATGTCCCGGATTTTGCTTGTTAACCATTATGGCAGCCTTCTGTGAACGGCCAAACGCAATAATAGCGAAGACTTCGACTTGTCAATCCGGATATATTTGTTGTGACAACACGAAAAGCTCGCCGCAGGTGATTCTATTTCTTTTTTACGGTAGAACCCTTTCAATGGAACGATTAAATTGAGGCAAGTAAGATATTGGATAACCCATACGAAAAAGAAAATTGAAATTACTCGCACATAGACGGTAAACGTAGTGACACCATCTTCTCCGTATCAGACACCAAGGCCAAGGCCAAGGCCCACACCGAGACCATCGATTACCACAGTTTCTTTACCACGAGACACACGCGCGGAGTGTCCTGGATCGTGTATTGTTTCCTATTTATCATTCACTTGTTTCAGTAAGTATTTACTCTCCTCTTTTGTTACTCCTACTTTATTCGTTTGAAAACTTATCGTTACCATAAAATATTAATTGCGCATGTTATACAGTTAATAACTTCCTTGCGTTAATACATTTCTCGTAAATATCTTTTCGTTATATCCGCATCGTATATTTCGAAACTCTCTCTCTCTCTTATTTTCATCAATAACATATAATGTACAATAATAATAATAATAATGGTTATAGACTCCCTTAGAAATTCATTCACAGATCCCTTATTTTCTTCTTAGCTTGTGGTAAATTTTATTTTTTATCTTAGATGTACTGCTTTTTAAGCGACTTTCAATTTTAAAGAAGCGAACAATTTGCTTCAAAAGTTAAAGTTAATTAATGTAACTACTGATTTAATTTAAGGTAACTACTGATAAACTCGTTAGCTGGATAATTAGAATTCAATTGACATTTCCAAAAAAAAAAAGAAGACTTCGTTTCGTCGATTCCGTTGATCAAAAATTACCCAGAATTCTAAATACCAATCCACCGAAGGTCAAGAGCACACATTTAATATTCTCTCGACGCACTTTTTCTTGAAAATTCCTTTTCTTCGGTTTGACAACGACACAGTGCTTCAGGATTGACTATTCGATCATTGAATCGTGACAACTGATTTTCTAATTTATCCTTTAGAAACTCTTATTTTATGACGTTACTTCTTCGCGCTATTGAGGGCGACAGACACGAGTTTCTAAAAACTCTGACTAAACAATTCTATCTTTTCTTGATGCGTTTTGGCATGCTTAAGCAACGAATAAAGACTCTAAAATGAAAAATAATTTTAGGGATGATACTACGAATTATTTGATCTGCTTGTACACATTCTGACGATAGTGGTTCTGTATTTATACGTAGTTACATTAACAGTGTATCAAAGCGACATGATCTATTATTATTCGCTGTAAGGATGCAAAAAGTTAAATCTATCTTTAATTTAGAAAAATGCTAACCCTCGTACAATGCCTCTTTTCAAATTGTTCTGCTTTTTCAGTCCTCCTTTATTCGAAAAATTCGATAAGGTAAAGATAAAAATTCCAGTAACTTGAAAATTTTAACTCTCTCCTTGAGTTTCAAGTTACCGAGACTGAGACTTTATTATGAATTTTTCCGTTTTTTAAGATAGTGACGCAGCGCAATTTTCGAAAGCACAGATGGCTTTAAATCTTTAAAAGTTAGAAGAATTCAATTCATGACTCGTACAACTGTCGTAAAAATACATAAAATTTAATTAGTTTTGTAATATTTATCTCCGTTCCTTCTTCCTATTTCGCTGCTCTTGTAAAAGTTTGTATAGAAATTTAATATCGGATTTTATGAATTTGTTACGTATGAATAACATTTCTCATTGTTTGTTTTTTTTTCTTTATAGGAAACGCTGAACTGACGAATTTGTTTAAATGTAAGAAACAAGGGCATCAATGTTGTGCTCCAAAATCATTGATACGAGAAATCAACGGTGGAAATTCTAGCGAAGCAATTTTGACTAATAGAAATGACACCATGTATGTTACTTCAAGGCCATACACAACACCATTTACAACAGCTATATGTAAGTTATACACTAATAACATTCAAGTTAAAGATTTATTCAAGATATTCGCACGAGCGGTTTTTAATTTATCTTGTAATTTTGAAAGATTTCGTACAACATACTACAGCATACAACGTTACGATGTAAATTATCCATAATCGCATAATTTATTTATATGTAAAAAATTACACTAACTTTGTAGATGAAACAACAACGGTGATGACAACTATGAGAAGCCCCGTGTACAGTAAATACGTGTGTGGTGTAAAAGGAACCTCCCGCGGACCGATTCAAGCACGTAGTCTTGAAAGAGGAGCACGAGTCGTCGGAGGAGAAGACGCAGACGCCAATGAATGGTGTTGGCAGGTTGCCCTGATTAATTCCTTGAATCAGTACCTCTGCGGCGGTGCACTCATCGGCACGCAATGGGTCTTGACAGCTGCACACTGTGTAACAAAGTAAGTTTTATCGTGATCAGTATATTTTGAATTGCAATACATCTACCACTATATAATATTAACTTACTTGCTAATCTTTCAAAACGTTGTAAAGTTACAGACAATGGAAAAAATGGATATTTAAAATGATTATATTACCTCGTTTTTACTTGTAGTATTGTACGATCTGGGGATGCGATTTATGTAAGGGTAGGTGATCACGATTTGACGAGAAAATATGGAAGTCCTGGTGCTCAAACTCTGCGAGTTGCAACCACTTACATTCATCATAATCATAACAGTCAGACTCTTGATAACGATATAGCGCTATTAAAGCTTCATGGACAAGCAGAGCTTAAAGATGGTGTTTGCCTAGTATGTTTACCTGCACGAGGGGTTAGTCATACAGCTGGTAAACGATGTACCGTCACTGGTTATGGATATATGGGAGAAGGTAAGATTCCCATGTTGTTTGTGTTCGTTATACATATGTACGTACATGTAGCAAAGTTCCGAACAAATTGAAACTTCTTAACAAAACCTTTCATCAAAGTTAGTAGTAAGTAGATTTTGTTATTGTGAACGTTGTCCGTTGCTTGTTTCTGCATCAACCGATTTCGATGAAATATTCAGTATGTACACGTGTTGACATAAATTGACATAAATTGCCAGTTATTTTATTACAGCGCGTACTACAACTGTGCGTAGTTAACTTTTACTTGATGAGTACAATAAAGAGTCATTTTCTTTGTGAAGTGAAAACATGTTACGCTTAATCAAGATAATTTCTACATAATTCTATGCACTTTTAACAATTTCATATTTCTAAATATACGTATATATTATTTTCCTATATTTTCACGTAGAACGTATATGTATATTTAATAAGGTGTGTCTACCTCTGTATGTAGCTGGTCCTATCCCGCTTCGAGTACGAGAAGCTGAGATACCAATTGTAAGCGACGCAGAATGTATACGTAAGGTGAATGCCGTAACAGAAAAAATTTTCATTTTGCCAGCAAGTAGCTTTTGCGCTGGTGGCGAACAAGGAAACGATGCGTGTCAGGTAATATTAATTCTGCTTTATATATATATATATATATATATATATATACATACTATACAGTGAAATCTCCGTATTCGCGAAAATAATTCACAAAATCGATCGCAGATACAGCTGATAGTAGTAGCGTACACCACATAAGATATTTATCTATGGCTCATTTATTAATCAAGCGCAATTAGATATTAACAAAAGTAACAAATAACTGTATAAAATAATACAAGTTTTGTGATAATGATACAATTCCTACGTGATAAAGTGAAATGACTTTTACTTTTTTTAAATAGAATGGAATGATATTTTCTACGTAGATATAGACTATATTTACTATTTATTTGTAAATATAGTTTACTGGTCAAGGATATATTTTATCGGTCAAGCTAATACAAGCAAAAGCACTGTTTATATTTGACATAAAAAACAATTATGTATAATAATTGCAAAAGTTAATATTTGATAGGGCGACGGTGGAGGTCCTTTAGTATGTCAAGATGACGGATTCTACGAATTAGCTGGACTGGTGTCATGGGGTTTTGGTTGCGGAAGATTGGATGTTCCTGGAGTTTATGTCAAAGTTTCGGCGTTCATTGGTTGGATCAACCAAATCATTTCCGTAAATAATCTTTAGCTTTTTTATGTTCTATTAATAAAAGTTAAAGCATTTATTTATTAAGGAAACGTTATAGTACCTTTACGCGCTTGATGACGTAACATCATTGTGTTACGTATCCAGCAAAGATATCTAAGAAACATCTTTTTAAATATTATTTAATTATATCAACTAAAATACATGAGAAGAAAGGAAAATCTTTTTGACGCATGATAAGAATGCAACAATTCGTGCAAAGGAATTTAACATTGAAAATGTTACGATACTCGTACTATATTTATAAATATCGTAATACTTGATAATTACCTTTAATAATTAAAGGCAACTAAAAATTTGTTTTAGCAATATGGTTTTATATAACTAATGCAGTAAACTTCCGTTTATCCAATTTTTTGAATATTTGAATCACCACACTTCAAACATCGCATTATTTTCGCCAAAGGTAACAAACACGTATCTGTAATCTTTTGTGAGCTTTAAAGTCATAAAATCTTGGTAAGTAAAAATTACGTACTCTTAAAATACCAAAAACAAGCGTAATTCTTAAAATTTTAATATCATGACAACAAGGTATAAATAAACATTATATTTATTAGTTATATATAATATATTTTGTAAATTTTAATAAATCTTGTTCCTGTAATTATTCAAATATAATTTTATTATATAGGAAAAACGAAAGTTTATTGTATCTATCAATTAAATAGAATCTTTTAGAATTTAAATTTTAATGTCATTGGTAAAATATATATAATAAATAAGCTTAATCTATGATTTCCTTCTGGTAATTGTGCCATCAAGTGCGTCAATTTTAGATGAAAAAATGCTGTCTTAATAAAGATTCTTAGATAATAATGAAGATTATACAATAAATTATAAAATTATTGGTAGACATAAATTTACTCGGAAAACATTAATTAAAAGGTTATATAAAAGTACAAAATACTCTAATTTTGTAAAATACTAAATGTAATGTAAAAATATTAAACGTTAGTGTATTATTACAATAATACATATATACGATACATATGTTAAATATTAATAAGATACATAAAACAGATTTGATTATTGTAATAATTATAACAACCTTCGGACATTTCTTACGAATTTCGTCGAGTATAGTTAGAGTGATTAAATATAAATTTATTTTTACTATCGCGCATAATATATGTCTGCATATAATATGCGTAGAACTACATATATCATCTTGTCAGTTGCTTGTCACGTATTTTAAACGTTAGACAAAATGTTAATAAAAAGATAAAACTTATAATTTTAATTTTTTTTGTGTCTTTACCAACAATTTTATAATTCATTGTATATATATGAGTATATATATATATATATGTCATTTATTTGTATTAAATGACATATTACAAGTGAAAGTCAATTTCATAGAAATTAAAACGGTTTTGTTAAGGCCAAAATATAGTGATATTTAATTACCATAGTAGAGAATATATATATATATATATATATTTAATGTAATTTTTTAATAATAATTTATGTAAGACATTGCAACTGATATATGTATGTATGTATGTTTATTTTCATTATTATACATGTATATTCATCAGTTTTGTTTTATGAAATTGGCTCTTTATTATATATATATATATATATTACGGGAGAAGGCTGCAAGACATACAAAATCGGTTTTGCCCGGGCAATGTCAGCATTATGCACCGCTGCCTGGCAAAGTCTGAAGAAATAGTTGAATACGGAATATAGTTCGATATAATACGAACAAAATTTACATTGCTCACCACTGCGTGAACAGTGTCGGGAATTATTATGCGAACTTTTCCAGACTTGAAATGTACATTGAGAATAATGATAAATCAGCGTGGTGCAGCGCTACGCTAAGTTATACCTGTTTTATTAATCTCAGTCACACCATTCTTTTTGAAACTAAATATCGGTATTGGATTAGGCATATAAAAATCTCCGGCCCGTAATTCTTTCGCCAATAGCATGGGAACGTCTAGGCACGTAAAAACACGCGCGATAATAGTTTTCGCAATCGGTGAAAGAGTTGCTAGCCAGAAATTTGTATATACCTAATCCTATACCGATACTTCGTTTCAAAAGAAACGGTATGACTGACGTGGGATGAATGAAACTGGAAGAACTTAGCGCGACGTTGTCCACATGGATTTATCATTCTGCACAATACCCACTTTACATTTCAAACAAATAATAGTTTCCGACATTGTTCGCTTGATGGTGAGATAGATAGGTAATCATCGGACTTGGACCATGTTCGCCATTAAATTATTTCCCCCGACTTTCCCAGACAACGATGTGCGGTGTGTAATGCTGATATTGCCCGAGCAAGGTCGACTTCGCCTGTAACATACATATACATACATTGTTCAATATTTACATTACGTAGATTCAGTATATTTGGGGACAGTATCACATTGCTTTGTACATTATTGCATCACTCATAATGTATTCTTCAAGTTATAATTATAAGAATGTTTTATCGATTTAAAAAAAGAGTGAAAATATTAAATGTGAATATCAAAGTTAGTTATTAAGTGCTTTAAATCTATAAAACATTACTGTAAAACATTATTGTAAAAAATCTTTTATAATTCAACGTAAATATTATGTACCTTTAAAAACTAGACATTATTACAAATATAAATTGTTTATTACAAGTTAATAACATAACTTGTTATCGAATCTAGATGCATAAGAAAGAATCGCAGAATTCGGATTATTTATATATTTTCTTGGTCTACAGTCTAGAGTAGAACTTAGGCTGATAATCTAACTTATTTTTAATGTCGATTATTTTTCCACAAATGCAATATAGGAAGATAAAACATTAACTTATAAAAATTGTGACATCGGTCCAATCGAAGCAATTAGCTTCCCAAGATGGATCACTGGACTAATATGTAAAAATTACAAGTTATTTTAAGGACAAATATAGAGAAATTCAAAATTTTATAAGTAATTCAACGTTATTTGCGAAACCTTATGGTCGAGAATCATCTGTTTTCATCTTGTAAATATTATTTTTATTAGTAAGTATACGATTTAATAATTTTAAATAATTAAATAGCGATAATAACAATTTTAAAAAGTAATAGGGAAAATGAGTATCTCAATCAGGATTATTAGCAACTTTAATTATTAACAATTCACAGCTGACAGACAATAATTATTTTTAGTAACATATAATTTATATACTAAGATCATTTTTAGTATTTAAATGTAAGATATACATAAAATAATCAAATAAATTAGAAAATTTACAATTTTGACAAAAATGTAACAATATTCTTAACCATTTTATTAGCACAACAGCGATAAATATATATATGCATATATATATCTAAATTTCTTTACATTTGAATTTACATGAAAATTATATTTTAATAGAAAAACTAGCGCCACAGCTACAACCTTGTTCAGCTAATGGATTATTAGTTATTCTAAATGCAGAACGTATCAATTCTGTGTGATATTCTATTGTCGATCCTTTAATATATTCTAAAGATATTGTATCTATAACTACTTTTGCACCATCCTTTTGAAACACTCTGTAATACATCATTGCATTTAATTAGCTACCAGTGGCACTATAGTCACATAAATATTTGAATTATTTTTATGACACTTACTTATCATTTTCATTTACGTTTGTATCCAAATCAAATTTATATTGAAAACCAGAACAACCTCCCCCTTCAACTGTAACTCTTAAATAAGCATTATCATCTGTAATTTCCTTTAAACGTTGAACACAACTGTCTGTAATGATGATATCATTTTCGGTTTTTAGTGTATTTTCCGTTATTGTTTTATTTAGTAATGAATCTGTAGACACACTGTACCACTGAGAACTATGAACAAAAATTAATTTCCAGTTCATTGCAAATATAAAATAACACTGTCAAATTTTGCCTCTTATGAATGAATCTCATATTCTATAATCAAATCGAAATTGTTTCATATGAAAAGGGATCCAAATGAATGTAATATAAATTAATAAACAAAACATTAGTTTAAAACTTACGTTAACAAACGCGAAAAATATCGATTTGCAGCAAAATTGGAAGAAACATTCCAAATCGCGCGTTTCAATTTCGCCATGTTTTCAATGTTTTGTGTGACAGTCATAAATATATAATATTATAGACGTGAATAAAATATTTATTTAACAAAGACAGATTTGTCACGTAATTAATACAGCAGACAATATTGTAGAAAAATTCTTGATTATATGTATTAGTGGATTTATTGTAGAATGCAATTTATTCCTGCAGAATACGATGACTGATGGTATATAAAAACAAAAGTAGTATTCGTTAGGATAATTGACATGAAATATTTATAACATATTCTAATTTTTCATACTTTAAGTTGCATACACATAATATTATTGCATTATTGTGCATCTGCGTTGCATAGATGCCTTAATTGTCCGTAAGAATTAAGCGCGAATTCTAGACTGTTTTATAAAAATCACAACATAATCCTACATATTCGCTTGTATTATCGATGCACAAATATAAACTCTTCATTCATAAAACAATTTACCGTTGTTTATGATAGTAACCTTAAAAACGCCTACTAAAATAAGAAGTCAACACTGCATGTAGTTAGCTCATAACAAAATTGAGTTAAAAATCGAAAGATTTATTAGTTAATATCTAAATTTAATCAAATTTTTCAATAATGTAATTCGTTAAAATTTTGACATAAATCTGTAACTGTAGCTATGTATATATCTGTGCAGTGTAAGTAACTACAACGAGAAGGATAACTATTTATTTAAAAATATAACAGTAAAAATATAACATTAATATAAATTTATAATTCTCATTTCTCTTTGATGTAAACGTTACATCTGTGTACTCTGTCTCTGACTAAGACTATAAATTTATTTGTATTTTCTAGAGATGTGTTGATCTTTGAAGACGGATTCACATGTCTGCTTTCTGTCGTCCGATGTCTGCGACTCTTGTTCCATTGCGATCACTGCACCGTTCCGCGGTTGGTAATAGAAACTGTTACTAGCTCGCTACAAATCAGCGCAAGAGCATTTATAAAACAGCGCTCCAAGTGACTTTACGAGGTACTACACATTTTAAATTGATGTTTAAATTGTAACGAATAATCTGCATCATTTTACACAGTAGTTTGATTGCAACGAAAATCATCGTAATTTAAATAAGAATAAAGATGAACGATACACGGAGTGGAAAAAAGGAAAAATGTCAGCAGATACAGGTATTCGTTCGTGTTAGGTGAGTGATTGAGTTTTTTTTTTAAACTGTTGTTTTAGAAGATTATGATATTAATATCATGATATGAACGTAAATTTTATCTAGCGTTTATTAAATATTAAATTCGTATGTAGAATTAGTTTATATTATTGTAGCTTCTATGTTATATAGAGAAATATCAGTAGAATATGTAAATTACAAGGTTTCATATATACTGAAAAGTTTAAGAAGGTAAAAATCTAAAGAATCGAAAGAGACCTGAAACGAAATAAATATTTAGTAATAATAGCTATTGATATGAAAAAAATGATCTTTGATATTAAAACATTTATATAAGTTATACATTCATGTAAGCATTAGTTGCTAGAATATAATTTATTTTTACATGAAAAGTTTGGTTTCTTATGACTTATTTTCTAATTTTTATTTTCTTAGACCTATCAACAATTTTGAGGAAAATAATAAATCTACATCCATATTAGAAGTTCCAAATAATAGGGAAATAATAGTACATGAACGTCCAAATGACAAAGTTTCTAAAAAATTTAAGTTTAATAATGTATTTGGACCTTTGTCAAAACAGGTATATGTTTATGACTAATGAACATGTATATTTAAGGAAAAGTTACTTTATTACATATTTTTCAATTGATAGATCGATGTATATAATGTTGTTGTTAGTCCATTATTGGAACAAGTATTGGCTGGATATAATTGTACAGTATTTGCATATGGTCAAACCGGTACAGGGAAGACATACACAATGGAAGGAATTAACAATGATCGAACATTATATTGGCACAGTGTAAGACTTTTTGTATTCTTCTATTCATGAAATATAAAATTTCAAATATAAATAAAGCGGTAATAACTTCTATAAATATTTAATGAAACAATGAGAAAAGAAATAAACACAAGAAATTTATATATAAGTATAATTTCTCAAAAGTACTCCATAGTAAATTACATAAATAATGATAATGAACGTAATCATAATATATAAAATGTCAGTATTAGTAAATAATATTTTTATAAAATAAAATAGTGATATTAAACTAAAATAATACTAGTTATTAAGTATGTAAAATAGATTTAATAATTATGTAAAGTATAAAGGAAAGAAATATTAAATAATATAATATAAAAGTGTAAAGTAAAATATGAAAGGATATTATTTATACTTATACAAGACTATATAATTGTAGGACTCGTCTGCTGGCATGATACCACGTTCTTTAAGTCACTTATTTGACAAATTGCAACTACTGGAAACACAGGAATATACAATTAGAGTTAGTTTCCTTGAACTCTATAATGAAGACATATTTGATCTTTTATCATCTAGTAATGATGCGTGTAAATTGAGGTACGTAATTCAAGTTCTTTAAACTATAAGGAAATGCTCAAATATTTAGTTAAATTTTTTTTATTTATTTAAATTTTGATAGATTAACCTATACATACGCACGTACACATCTAATATAATGATAATTGAATAGGCTATATGAAGATGCATCAAAGAAAGGTGCAGTAATCATACATGGATTAGAAGAAGTAACAATACACAATGCAAGTGAAGTTTATAAAATTATTAAGAAAGGGTCAGACAGAAGGCAAACAGCTGCAACATTGATGAATACTCAATCTAGGTCATTATTTTTTATTACTAAAGTTAATTTTTATGTATTAGAAATGTCTGTAAATATGCATCTTTGCTTAAATATTAAAATAATCACTAAATGCTAGGAGATATGAGGAAGAGTTAAAAACTTTTTCTCTATCCTCGTGCAGAATATTTTTTTATATTATCTCATATAATGTTAAAGTGAAAATTCATTATTTATAGTTAAAAGTTACTTCTATGCTATTATACTTTGCATAAAAATAAAATGTGTTATTTTACTCATATCTCCTATATTTTACTAATTATTTCAGATGGTATATGTTTGCAAACATTTTGTGTATTATATAAGTTTACATTTTAAGTATATTATTGGTTTCAACACATGAAATGTCCAAACATGATTACAGCCGGTCCCATACTATATTCTCAATTACTATACATATGAAAGAAAGTACTGGTAATACAGATGGTGAAGAGATTCTGAAAATGGGGAAATTAAATTTAGTGGATCTGGCTGGTAGTGAAAATATTGGAAGATCTGGCTCTGTTGATAGGAGAGCAAGAGAAGCTGGTAATATTAACCAGTCTTTATTAACTCTTGGCAGAGTTATAACAGCCCTTGTTGAAAAAGCACCTCATATACCTTACAGGTGACAAAAATAAATATCCTGATTTTTACAACAAGATCAGTTGTATAATTACTTTACATTATTACTTTTTACATCATGTAGGGAATCTAAACTTACAAGATTACTGCAGGAATCATTAGGTGGTCGGACAAAAACGTCAATTATCGCAACAGTATCCCCTGCTAGCATTAACCTTGAGGAAACATTATCAACGCTAGATTATGCACATCGTGCAAAAAATATCACAAATCGTCCAGAAATAAATCAGAAACTTTCGAAACGAGAATTTCTGAAACAATATACAGAAGAAATTGAAAAGCTGCGAAGGGATTTATTAGCTTCACGTGATAGAAACGGTGTTTATCTTGCAGATGATAATTATAAAGAAATGGAAACACTAATTTCACGACAGACTAAGGAAATAGAAGAAAAAATTAATCATATAAAAGCGCTTGAGAAAATTATGCAAGACAAGGAGGTACATCTTTATTAACGAAGAAAGTTTTGATTCCTCTATCTATCCTATTGGCTATAATTTTAATATATTCTTTTTGTTTGTAGAAAATATTTAATGAACTTGAATTGCAAAATATTGCCCAGACAAAAGAATTAGATGAAGTTAAGACTAAGTTAAATAATTTCTCTGAAGCTCTACAGTCGTCAAATTATCGATTAAAATTAACAACGCAGGAACGAGATGAGCATAAATATTTAGTAGAGAGACATATGAATACAGAACAGTCTTTATTGGATCAGGCTCAGACTTTGCTAAATGTTGCAGATACAGCAATAACAGATTCATATAAATTACACGATAAAATTGACAGGAAAAGGTTTGTCTATTTACATTTACAGCTTTTCTGACTGTGCAAATGCTAATTTTATGATTTTTGAATGCATAAAAAAATCTCTTAGTAGGCATAATATTTTATATTTTACATGTTATTGTACAATGAAATAATTTTTTTGCTGTCTTTCTTCTCCCAAGTAAAATAGAACAAAAATTTGAAGAACTTGGTAGAACCGTGAGAAGTAATGTTTGTGAATGTTTGCAAAATATAGAAAAAGATATATCTACATATGGTGAAAAATTAAAGACATTTTTTCCAGCAATGAAAAATGACATCGGTAAGAAATACTTTCTCACATTATAGAAATTCACGTATATATTTCATCTACTAATTTTTATTTCTATTTATTCTGTTGGATATAGAAACCTCTATCAAATGCAACGGCATTGACACGATAATACATCGAAACGCGACGAGCAATTCGAATCAATCAGATACTACTAATTTAACAAAAAATATAAATGAATTTGTATGTATTGTTAATTCTTATCAAGTTGCATATTTTATTTCTACATCTTTTGATTTCCAATTACAAAGACTTATTGTTTTTCCTTAATATCTCAGCATTTAGAGTATCAGAATTGGATACAAAATGAAGTAAGAAATGTGGTTGACACAGTGGAATCTGAACATGAATTAATGAATGTCGTTTCTCTGCAATTGGCTGAAAGCATCAACAGTATGATAGAAAATGAAATAGCTAGAAACTTGGAAATCATAAGGAATAATGTATCTGAAAAATTAAAACAAACTTCGACTCTTCTAAAAGAAATGATAGATGCTTCTTGTAATTATGAATTAGAAATTAATGATCGTATGAGCCAAAATGTCAAAAGTATTATGGAAGCTGTTGAAGTACTTCGTAAAAAACAGGAATTTAGTGAAAAACAACAGTTATTTAATAAAGTATAAAAAATATATCTTTATTCGATTCCGAAAATATTATTTGTTGATTTCAAAATTATAGAATTATTATGTTTTAGATGATGGGAAATCTATTTTCACAGTCAAACGAATTACATAAAAGTCAAGGAAAGCATTATTCTGCTACAATTGACAAATGTGATTATGTTACCAAAATTTGTAATGAAGCTAATGTTCAAGCAACAAATAGTTCTAATATAAATGTTAAAATGAGAAATGATTTAAAAGATTATATACAAAGTGATATAGAGAAAATTGAAAATAACGTTATTGTTACAACAAGACAGGTAATTTTCGAATTATAATCCTTTTTATTAATTTGAATAAAAAAATTGATTTTTATTTTGTCAATAGAATGAAGAAATTGCAAATGAGATTACAAGACGAGGAAAGGATTTAATAAACGAATTAAAGTCAAATATAAATGAAAGTTGTAATATGTCGAAGCAGTATACAAATGATATGGAATGCAATATTAAGGAAGAGAAACTGAAAATGGATGCAGATAAGAATATATCCCTTTCATTAATCAATGTAAATATACAGGAAATTTTTTATTTAACGTATTATGAAGTATCAAACGTTAACAAATGCAGTGTCATGTTTATAGGATGCACATGAAGTAATTTCAGATATAAGTAAAAACCATGCAAGATTCGTGAAAGATATAAAGGAAAATATTGGATATGTGTCTCAAAACGTATCTGCCCAATTAGAAAACCAAATAATGGAATCAAGTGCGCGGAATGATAATATTACTGAACAGTTACAAGTAACAGTTGGTGAAATTAACAAATTTTTTGATGAAGATTTGCAACGTGATGTCGCAACAGGTCTGTTACCGTGCGCAGGTTAATAATAATGAAAAAAAAAGGAATATTCGCATTTAATTTAATTTGTGAATTTTTCCTAGGATTAACTCCAGCAAGGAAAAACTTTTCCTATCCTCGTCAATTTAAGGTAACGTCTCCACATGAACAAATTCTTAAAAAGTTTAGAGAAAGCAGAAAGTTCCTTGAAACAACAGATGATGATGTAAGTGATACATACACGTGATAAAAAATATATTTTATGTACTCTTAATATTATCTCATATACGTCTATCATGTTTTTATATAAGTCTATACAAGATGACACAATCATCAATGGTGAAATAATGAAGGGCATTGCAAATTCAACTGCATTATCTGACATTACACTCGTATCTTCTGCAATTGATAATATAACATTTGATACCTCTATTTCAAGCGGTAAATTTATGGATTCTCATACTGAAAATGTTACACAAACGTTAGATGTATCTTCAAAGTCGATACAATCCCATACTCAATTTGAATCTACAATATACAGAAAGGTAAATACTTAATTACTTATACTCTTGATTTCTTAATTACTTTTATATAATTATAAGTAATGTTTCATTTGATACTCATATTAATGTGTTACAGGATGAAAACAAGGAAAATAATAACTAATATAAAACAATCAGAATGATGAAACAAAAAGTGAAGCTGGTAGAAATATTTACAGTATAGAATCTTCTCTACTTAATTTCCTCTATTTTAGTATATATTTATACAATCTGTCCAATTAACTTTATGTTAGATATGTGCATGTTAGTTTAGAAAACATATATTACATGTCTCAGTTTAATTATTAGGTGATAGAAGATAAAATAAATTTGTATTATAGAATTAAAAGAAATTAACTCTAATCATATATTCTTGTGCTTCGAGTGAAAGTTTTGGTCGAAATGTTGTCAGTCTTCGAAGTATTACAATCCCGTGGGAAAAAAATCATACAATAATCTATGTGGGTCCATTTTAAAGGCCTAAAGACTCTACTTTCTCATTCCTGAATTGAATTTCTTCGACGATTCCTTTTCACTGAATTCGAAAAAGTTTCTTGTAATTTTTTAACAGGAAAATCGTTTTTATCGGTGATAATTAAATATATAGCTTTATTTGATGATATTTTTAAATTAAATTCTATTTATGAAAATTTAGAAAAGAAATGAGTTATATTCTTTTAAGTTTCTTTCACATTATGTTCGTTGTTTCTGTTTATGGTTCATTTAAATAATAACATTATACATCTGTATTCACAGTGTGCCTCATGACAGGATCGATGCTTGTAGGGGTGAGACTCCCATATCCGCCAATTGTTTTATGCCTGGGCATGCAAAAAAATGCCAATATGGATAATGCTGTGTAGACATTCGATTATTTCTAGCTAGATAAGATAGAGAAGTACAATCTGAAGAATTGAACTGTAATGGAATAAAGTAGAAGGTTCCATTGCAAAACTTTGATAGAAAATAACACATCTATAAGATTTAATCGTTTAAAAAAATTTTTTCTACATAGTATGAGTTTAGAAAGATATTAAAAGAAAATATAATATTTCAAGTATTTCACAAAACTGAGCATTTAAAATGATTAATAATCTTTCAGTTAAGCTACCTTTATTTATTAAAATAGAAAATTCAATGTAAAGTAAAGGAAAAAATATATTTATTATCATTTCGGAAAAATGGGAATATTTTAAGATTCTCTTATAAAAGAAGCAAATTTTCCAGCGTGTTTAATTATTTTATTTATTATATATTAAATACTTAAGAGAATATCAACTTAGATATTTTAATTTACTTCATGTTGAATGAAATACAAGGAAAAGGGTTGAACCTATGAAATAAAAATCAGTTGTTGTAATGAGACTGTAGAATGTACATAAATGACAGTATTATGTATATTTCGATGCTACATAACCTATAATTTTTGTTGTTAATATTCATAAATAAAACACCAATAATAATTCTTATTTCTTTCATAAATAAGATAACATTAAGAGAAATTTAAAAATTTTCATAGCATATTAGTTAAAATATGACGAAAAATAATTACTGTTTGTCAGGCATAAGTTGCATATGTACACAAAATTCAAATTACTAATAATTCTGATTAAAGCACATTGTTGTAGGAATGTCAATAATCGTTACTTTATAACCTGACTTGTATCACTTTTGTTTTCCCTTTTTACTGTTCTGAAAATTATTAAACCATACACTGAGTATTTAAAATAATTGGATTTATTTTTATTAGGAATTGTTACCTTATTTACAAGTTGGAATTTTAATTGTTGTATTTCTTCCGTTTGTGAAATGAGTTTTTCATTCATATTAGCAAGATGTTCACTCATAGTACTGAGTTGTGCTTTATAATTTCCTTCTTGTATCTCTTTATCTTTTTGTAGAGTATTACAATTTGAAAGTGCTTCTGTGAGAGCCGATTCACATTTTTCTCTCTTTGATTCGCTTGTGTCTAAATGAACTTGTAGAACTTCACTCTAAAAAATATTTTTCAATTAAAAATATAGCAAGGAAATATATCAAGTTTTACATACAAATAAATTGCATAAATATATTTTAATTACATTAGCAGCCATAGCCAAATTTTTCACATGATAAATATGTTTTTCTGTTATTAATTTGTCGATTTCTTGTAGAAAATAATCTCGGATTTTTGCTTCTCGAGCTTCAATTTCTTCTGGTATTGCTAAAGGTACTGTTAACTTTCCAATCTGCTATAAACATTTATTGATTAGATTATTTTAAATAAAAATTCTTACAAGTAATTTGAAATAAACATTACCATATTATTTATTTCTGCAGATTGCAAAGATTCATGTTCAATCTGCGCATTACTTATGCAAGCCTTTTGCTGTATTTCATCGTATTTTATTTTAAGCATATGATATTGTGCCTTCCAATGGTTAATTTCTTTTTCTAGGTCACACGATTTTGAAAAATCAAAGTCGTTACTTTCTTCCTGTACCTTAGGATGACCTTCGCCAATAGACTTTAACGATCTACGTGATACAGATGGCGATGAAAATGGAGACGGTTCTACCTCTGGGAGATTGGAATGTCCTACCTTATTATCAGATTCGTATCCATCTCGTTTACCTTCGTTACTAGACCACGATACATTTTCTTCTTGCTTCTGTCTATCATTTAACTTTTTTTGTAAATCGTTCCTTTCTCTTTCCAGTTTGTCTATAGTATTTTGATATTGACATTCTAATTCAATTTTGCATTTTTCACAATAATCTAATTTAGATTCTAGTTGTTGTATCCTTTCGTTTAAGGTTTCAATTTCGCTATCTTTATCACTGATTTGCGATAATAACTGGGCATTTTCAACTATCTTCTTTTGAAATTCTTCATCCAAGATATGATTCGGAGATGTTAGTACCTGGCTATTATTGTCCGATAATTTATTCTTTCCCTTTTTAGATTTATTTTGTGCTTTGTCAAGTTCTTCTTGTAATACAGTTATACGTTTAGTTAGTTGTTGATTTCGGAATGACAAACTGTCTAATTCTTGTTCGGCTCTGCGAAGTTCTACTTCCTTCTCTTTCAGTTGCTCTCGTATATCAGCATTACGCGTTTGTTCATCAATCACAGCTCTTTTCAAAACATTTGCCTGAGCACGAATCTAAGGAAAAAATTCTTTGATAATGATCTTCTTATAAATATTTACAAATATCGAACTAGTAAGGGCGATAATTCTTTTTCACAAACAGACGATAGTATTAAAAATAAAAACATCCCTTAGTACATAAATTTTCAAAAACCAGATTACGTAAATGATATATTGAATATTTCTTACTTTTGAATATTCTGTGGCAATTTTTTGATATTTTATTTGTAATTGTCCATTTACACCCTCCATAACGTTTTCCATACTTTTTGTCTTCAATCTGTTGTTGAAATTTTCTACAGAAATCATTAAAAATTGCTTATGGTTCTGCAGCTAAGGCACGGTATTTTCTAACAGGAAATGTATACATATTAGCACTTCCAAACAAATGTCAATAAATTAGAAATTTTTGACAGTTTGTAATGGATTGTATTTGTGGGAAATAAAGTTAATTATTTGTACATTAATTTCGTAGCAAAACATAGCAAATGACACATAAACTTAACGCCCCCGAATGATATACATTGTACATATACTTTTATATGAAATTCTATATTCACTATTCACTGTCCAATTGTCAAGATATCTTACTGGAGAGAAGTTAGTTGTTAATCGAGGTACGAGATTTGATCCATTATGTTTTATTACGCCATCTATAATTTATAACATGGCGCGGATGTAATTAGTTCGTTTGAACGCGCTCCGTTTATTTAAATAAAACTTTAGTTAGTGCCCGATTAAATAAACTTTTGGTGATTGGATTCATTTATTCGAACATGTACTACTATTATATCGTAAGTATAGAAGTTGTAAGTAGTAAGGAGAATCAGTATGATCATAATTAAGAGGGTTCAAACGATCAATATTATTGTCAATATCGTCAGTATTATTGTCAATACGCAGCGTTCTCAGCACTACATTGACAATATATATTGGTCGTCTAGAAGATCTCTTATGTACGATATCGTTGAGAACCCTGAATATTGATATAATAACGAAAATAATATTAATTGTCTGAACGCTCCTTTATTATATGATCAATCGTCTCGCGACAAGTTCAAATAACCTATTAAATATGTATATGTATATTGAAGCTCCGAATTAAATAAAATTCCATCTTTTTCTGTTGCAGATTTTTCACAATCTCCTACTTCCATATTGTGTTATGATTTCCAGTTTCTCATGACTTTTTCTGGGCCGAGGTAAAATTTCTTTATGCTCTTCGCATTTACATATTAATGTATTGCATGCATTTTTATTCCTTTGATCGTTCAATTATGTCGTATGACAAAAGATCTGAAACTGAACGGGTGGCTGGTTGTATTACGTAGAATTTTGTAGCGAGCATAATGAACATAGATATCTATCTTATCCGTAAGCAGTAACGTTTCATTTTTATGTCTTTTGTTTATTAGTTTAGGAATTAGTTGATTATGTGTTTTATTTATATTCAGTCAATGTAGTAGGATATCCTCCGATCTAAAAAAATATCAATTCGAAATTTCATACCGAATGAAGGACATATTGTTTTTGGGAACACTTTTGTTTATTTTTCTTGTATATACAAGTAACACATAAGTACATACTAGTATCTAAAATACTGAGTAACGATTCTGTATTTCGTTCCTGATCATAGGATATTCTTCTGTGCTACTCTTTATTTGTAATTTTATATCAAAAAGTGTCAGTTGGAGCCACTATAAACATTGCAATCTTATCCTATGCTGAATCGGTAAGGTTGAAAATCTCTGGCTGCTTCTTACTAAAACTAGTCGATAAGAATGTTGCAACAGAGGAAGTGGTCTCGGTCCTTTTTGGTAACTGTGGTTATAGAGATACTCGTTGATTTTAACTCGAGAATAAAAAAATCTATTATTAGTAGTAATTTAGATAAATATCTATCAAAATGATTGTAACGATAACAGAAGGAAATGTTTGGGAAGGTAGAATGATTTGAGTGAATAAATTTAGACGAAATTAGTTAATGATAGTTTATTATCTGAGAACATATACGTGTAACTTAACTGGTCGATTTAAGTCGAGCAATTATACACACATTTAAGAGCAAGCAATTTGCACACCTGTAAAATTATGTCAAGTCGCAATGGATCGACCAATCGAGCATAATTTTTCCTTGAGTATACAATATTTAAGGTATTTTATGTACAGGCCATCGAGAGGAGAAGAATAAAACGTTTATTACTATTCCTTATCTTTAAACTACTGGTATTCGCAGTTATTCGTCGAGAACATTTATGTTTGTCCTATCAAATGTATGTTACGGTTGCTATTACAGTTTCAACTTAATTATTCATTCACTGGTACAATTACTATATGATTAAAGATGGATACGATCAGGAATACCGAATAACATTCCAAATATTTGACGATCTAAAATCGATTCTGATGGCGATTACACTAAAGAGAAAAGTGAATATCGTATAGCCTAAATCGCGTAACAAACGGGTAACGCAACCTTTCATTCGCTTTAACACTACACACTTACATATAACATTAACCATTTATCAAGAACAGTTCCTATAGAAACGAACAAGCATTACAAAATTTCCGACGATTTGCAATAATTTGTAAGTTAATTGAAATAGGATAGCAAGAAGATATTAAATTAATTAATCGATATATTTCAATATAAGCTATAAATCTCGCTAAAGACGAAGGCGCAATTTGTTTTAGGTGAATCACATCTAATCATGTTCTATTCTACGTTACAATCTATCGAAACATTGCAAAACTCACACGTCTGTTGCATTAAATAGATATGGTCGAATAGTAACATGCACTTTTTTAGGTTCGGTCGGTTTCGTAAAACGAAATTTCCACGAGATATACTTTGTTGCCAGATTGCAATGATATAAGTTAGTATTCACATTGTCGTTCGTAGGTGGTTTTGCGATATTGTATACAACGCACACTAAATTATTGGGTACAATTTATTCGGTAGTTTTCTTCCATCGTAATACTGATCCGTTACTAGAAACGCTTTCTGGCGGATATGCACGAGAGACAGCGACGCGAGATAGTGCGCGATCATAACCTCAAAATGTTTCGATGAACTTTACGGCGAGTTGATCATCCAAGTCCGGAGAAAAACAAGGCTGGCGATTACGACGTACAGAATCTTTAATTTTTCGTGATTCGTTGGCGCTGCGTTCCATTGATCGTGGTGAACTGCTGCTTGTTTCTCGGCTACGACGAAGAAAATATAAGAGAATATATAAAGATATGAAAATGAAACAGTAAATATTCGCGATTAGAAACTTGTTTAGAAAACATCCGTCAAATTGAAGTGCAAATGAGTTTGTAGCAGTATCGGTCGGATTTAAAGCTTCCATTTGAAAGATTAAGTTTTGAATTAGTGGAAAGTTCTTAAACATTTTTAAACTTAATTCGATCGATTCATTTGGTAACCATAAGCTTGCCGAAATTAATTACTTCGATCATGCACGAAGTCCTACTTTTGGAACAGTAATCAATCTTCTATGATCTGAAGTAAGTAAAGTTTTAAATTGCCATCGCGCCAATTGGAACGTTTTTCATCTTTAACTATACGAATGAAACGAATAACGACGAATTAAAACGCATAGTTAGTTCAATCGGAATTATTTAATTGGCATAAATTGTTTAATTTATCTAAACTAGATTGAACATTCGATATTTACGAAATTTAACAAAATGTCCCGTCGTAATCCGATGTTACGTTATCCTTGATTTCATGGTTGGCTTAAATTTTGATAAATTTTGTAACGACGAGGCTTCACAATAAATACCACTCTGTCGTTCACTATACCGTAGACGTTTACTTAAAGCTGCTTCGCGAATAGACTAACGAGATTACGCATTCTATACGATTGTTGAAAATTTAACCAGAGGCAACGGTTTTTACGGTATAATAAACATGGCATTTAGCACGTAGATGTGACTGGTCGTGATATTTCGCGGATTTTTCCTTCGAATCAGCTACGTATTCGACAATCGCGTAACTTACAAGACGTACCTAAGCTTCAACGTCAATTTCCACGTTCTATGTATGATTTATTTCAAAAGTGAAAAATTCCAATGGATACTTGGTAATTTTTTAATTTCTTAAAAAACTCGTGGATCAAAGTAAGGAAAAGAATATTGATTTGTTGAGTGGCAATTAGAATTCTGACGATATATTGTATATAATACAATATATATAATTTTTCATTAATCCTCTATTTACGTATCTTCGCTATTTTCTTTTAAACTCCTTTTCGATCGTTTAAATATTAGACTTTCTTTTTTTAAACGTTGTTCCTCGACATTTTAAGCCTCTTTATTCCACGTTTATCTACCAAGTTACCAAGCGGTTGCCTCAATTTTCTGTACTCTTGGCAGAATAAAAATCCTTTTGGAATTAAACTTAAATTTTCAACGCATGACCTTTAATTCAATTTACCATCCAGGACGTGAATATGCACCGCAGCGGTACTAAGTTGGCTCACTGAACACGAGTATTTACCGCTGTCGGCCTTTTCCGCATACTCGATATATAGCTTGGTCACCAAATCTTCGTTCGACCTGAAAAATCAGTTGTCACGTTACATATCGGACGTACTTGTATATTTCCGGTGTTCGATCGTAGGATCATGGAGTATCGACAAAATTACGAGAATACAGTGGACTATGTATACCGCAGAAACTATACATATTGGTTACCAGATTCCTAAAATCGACCACTAAATCATAGCAGTATCCCGAAATGCAGCGATACAGATTGTAGTCAACGCTCGATGGAGATGAATTTGTTACGTTTAACGAGACATCCGAGGTTCCTAATCTAGTAATTTAGATTCTACCGAAACGGATGGAACCGTACCGAATGTCATCATAAAGGCGGACAGTCAGTTAATATAGAATTTGTTATTCGTACAGATTGTAATTTATAGATACGCTAGTTTTTTAACAACTGCAATTTGAAAAATTTACAAAATTGGAAAAATATACGAGAGTGGAAAAATACAAAAAAAACTATAAAATTAATAAAATTAATAAAATTTACTTAAATCGATGTACCGATATCGCGCGATGAAATTCTTCATTTATACCTTGACAAAGTCGGTGGAAACTTTGCAACTTGTGCTCAGTGCCATCGAAAACATAAATTATCAAAAAGGACAAGATAAGGAACGTATGCGAAGGCGACGGCGGAAGCGACAAGTAGAAATGGAAGTAGCGATTGCGAGAGCACCGAGCGTCTCGCAAAGCGCCTCCAGGGAGATTAAACGGTTCGCTCGTTTTCAAGAAAGGACATAGGGTGAAGGGAATACAGCTTTCGGCAGGGCAGACGAGTCGATAGAACGTTACGTGTTCAGTGATACGTGGACGCAATTGCACATCGATGAACGAAGGTAAATCGGAACCGTCGGTTATCTATCGTAGTTCTGTTCGATCGACCGTTTTGCTACTCTATATGCTTACCCATTAATGTGATAAACGTTGACATAATCCGGCAACGTTTCACCATTTTTCCTCCAGACAGGGTACGGTATCTTGGAGTCGGGACAAGAAGGTCGAGCAACGCAAGTTAGCTCGATACCGCTTCCGGTTTCGTAGTAACGATCACGTAGTTCGCGTCTAGCTTTGTCCAGAATTTTGATGTCTGGAGCTACAAAAGGAATTTGACGAATCGCATCTTACCAAAAACGATGAAATCTTTGTGGTGATTTGACTTTCTGTTTTCCCCATATATCGCGAATACTCGGAGACAGAAATCTTCTTCGAAGGAAAAATTCAACTATCGTTTTAGAAACGGTATAGGGCAAAGAATCGAAGATGTTTGGCACGAATCAGGAAGATTGGAATACTCGACTATTAGATTGTGAATTTTTACGTATTTATGGAAAATTCGAACAGAATGCTATACAATGCAAAAATATACCAGGGTATTATAATACCCAGTGGATATGTCAATTTTCTGCCTAACTTCCATTTTCTAAGTTATATTCAGAAAAATATGAATTTACATAAATACATGTAGTTTAGCAATTACGCATAAAATAAAATAATCCGAATATAGTAATAAGTAGTATAAAGTACTTGATAGAATTGTTATCTTGGGAGGATTTAAATCTTTGGGACGATGCGAATTCTGGCGAAATTTGGATTTAGAGAAGCCAAGATTCCCGTTCGCAGGTATAATTTAGCACGAGTTGCATTCTCCAAGGATCATCTAATTCTGGTCACATGGCATCGGGACACTGGGTATTAGGAAACACGCGGCCTGCGTAAGCTACAAAGCGCTCTGTCTTATTGCTCGACCACGAGATGATACTATTTAGGATTTAACAACTGTGGACTGAGAGTAATTTGTATTCAGCAGCGCCAAGGGGTACGGAACGAATCTCGAACTCGCGTCTGCGGATTTCTTCGAGTCGATGTTCTTAAATAGTAGCTTGGCGCGAACCTTACGAATTCGCGACGAATCCCTGGATTTATCCGCAGGATTTCCTAATTGCGAAGTTCCTGCAACGTAACCTGTTCGATGCTTTTCATTTACTTGGTCATTTAAGACACAGTCCTCTTTTCTTAAAACTTGTTCCAAATTTTAGAAACCCTTAGATTATGTTTTGAATATTTAACGTTCAGTTCAATTTTTCTTGACGCTTAACGCGGTTCTAACAGGAAGGAAGAAATTCCAAATTAGTTTATACTCCTTGCTGCGTCTGCCGTTTCTAATAAATGGACAAGATCACAGTAGCTCGTCCTATTATCTCTCGTGACGGTCCAACTTCTCGTATAGTTAGTTATTTCGTTAACGCGTATAGTCGAAATTCGATTTCCTACAGTCATAATCGTGTGATTCGTAGGAAGCCACGCTATAACGCTACGAGCGAAGTTCTCCTATTTCCGGGGAAGCGGATTTTCAGACAGTCGCTGCGCGTTGCCACGATTATTTTCCCCAGACGCGCGTTTATTCTTTCGCGAGGGCAAGCAGCTCCCATTCCATAATTAGGTAGGGCGAACGGGAAGAGAAATTTGGAGGGAAAACGGGCAAAAAGATGTTGCGTTCCTTTGGTTAAAAATGAGAGGAAAATAAAAGAACGGAGGGTACGTGACACGGTACGTGCTCTCGTTTCGGCTCCCTCCCTCTTTCTCTCTCTATTAGGTTCTGCAAGATTCCCCCGACGTAATTGAATCTTTTCAAGCACGAAATTCAAACTCGTTTCAGCATAGCCGCGGAAAACACTACGTTCCGTGCGCATTTCCAATCATAGACCGGTGAATGTGGTTTCCACCACACGATCGTGTTTGTGTACAACGTACACTGGCTGGCAAAAGCGTTGGAACACTCGTAGATACGTAACACTCGAATATGTTATTTACGCGATACTTGTACATTTAGAAATTTCATCGACATTGTTACGATAGCGACGAGTTGGTAGCGTTTGAAATGTGAGAAAATATATGGAAATTAGGGACATTTGATACAGGCAACCTGTGAAACGCTTCGTATTGTATTATGTATATGTAGTTGGAATGATTTTGGACTGGACTGTTTGACTAAGCTTCGTCGTCGATGACGTTGTCGATAAATTTCGTTATTATTCGATCGTGACGGTTAGTTTGATGAACCGGTTCAAAGGATATGTTCGTCGAAAGCACGTGAAAATGTAGCTTGTACAGCGTGTTAATTGGCAACTGGAATTCATTCGCAACATTTTGTTTGAAATATTTCCTTTGCTAATCGAATCACCGAAGCATCGAAAACACATGTTTGGCTCTTGATTTTTTTAAATCGAAAGCGTCACAGTTAAAAGTAGTCAGAAGATACGCGATGGAAGGTATAAGTTTATAAAAGCTTGTAAAATGTCAGCGCAAGAAATCGACGGACGAGCTTCAGCAGAAGATCGTATTTCGTTCCTGCAGAAGATAAAACTTCGTGGTAGAGTAACTTTTCACCCTGAGCGTATCTTATGCCTATCTGACTGTGTACGAAAAGGATCATTCGATCGGCGATGACAAACGAATCTCAATCTCTGCTATTCTACCATAAACTTGATCTCTGAAACAATTCCAAGCTCGTTCGAAGCAAATTACGAGAGTTATGCATTCGGACGAGTCGTCTTTCTTACGCAACACAGTTGCAGATATAGCTACGTATATGGTTCTATAAAACACAAACTGAAACGTCTCTGATAGTGAAATCAACACTAGAACTCCCACACCAGTCAAATCGACTGGTTTTACAATTTTATTTTAAAATTCCTACTTTCTATTTCCTATTTTCTTTTTTATGTATTCAAACTGAAAATAATTTCGTATGAAGGCTATTTATACCAACACCAGTAAAAATGACTGGTACTTGTCAAAGTGTAAAAGGTTGCTGCGATCTGTTTATCGAACCCCAATTAACCAGTTCCCTCGTTTTCTACAATTTGCCACACGTTTTTCAAAGTTTTACCGCGTATTATTCGATACGACGATATCAGTTCTCAGAAAAATTCCGGATCGATCGCTATATCGCTAGATGCTAACGCTAGAAATGCCACACTAGTGAAAACGACTGGTTCTACAATTTTACAAATGTGTGAACCTTCGTTTAGGTCGATTATGGTCCCAGGTGGATTAATAATACCAAAAATGTACTACATAACATGGAATTCCTTCTGTAAGAGAGTAATTGTTGAGGTTATCAGATGCGTGAACAGAGGAACGCGTGGATAAACTGTAAAGTGGAAAATATATTTTAATACAGAAGCGTAAATACAAGTAGGAATATAAGTTACTAAGCTAGTGTAACGTCAATTCACGTCACAAATCAGGCCACACGCCGCGGGCAGGATGGCGCCCAAATGTCCGCACATCCTTGGAGCGCCAAATCAATAATAAACAAGATACAGACAGCAAGAAGACAAATGCATTGGCTAATAAGTCGAAAATCCAAATTAAGTACAGAAAACAAATTAAAAATATACGAAACAATCGTAAAACCAATCTGGACGTACGGAATCCCACTATGGGGAACAGCAGCAAAGAGCCATATAAGCAAAATCGAAACATTACGAGCCAAAATTCTGAGAACCATAGTAAACGCCCCATGGTACGTTAGAAACGAGGACATTCGGTGAGACCTGGGAATACCGACGGTCAAGGAAGAGATTAGCAGACTTGCAGGAAGGTACAAGGAAAAAATAGCAACGCACCCGAACCGGCTGGTAGCGGAAACGATCAAAACAATAAACATTGAAAGAAGACTAAAAAGGAAACATCCAACAGACCTCACGAAGGATATAACCTAGCAAACACGAAGATGGTACCCCACTGGGGGTAGCCACCCACATGCTATATTCTATTTTTCTACGCACTAGATATAACAATTTACCAAATGTCCTTCTGGACAAATTGTAAAAAAATAAATTACATAATAAAAAAAAAAATAATCCTTGGAGCGTACCCTCGATAGTCTCAAGTACCCACCAGGGGTCTTGGAATTTTCATAGTTAGGTTCCTTCAAACCAAGCGAGTATGTCTTGTCTTAGGTTTCCTTTTAGTTATATTGTTTACTACGGGTTAACGTAGAAAGTTGGTTTTCCTCGTGTCTGGTATGTTCCGTTAGCGACTTTCTCACGAGGGCGGCTAAAACCCTTCCTGGTCCACCAACCTTCTTATTATCCAATCGGGAACGGTGTCTACTGCCCTCGCTTCCCTAACCAAAATTGTCATCAACTAGCTTTCCTTAGACACAGTATCGTCAGAAAAACGCACTTATTCTCTATCTTTAGAATAGTCGACATCTCTGTACCTGTCTTTACCCTCATAACAGTCGCGTATCATCCCATTGTGATCGCTGAATTCGTAATAAAGTTTAATTAAAATAAAATTAATAGTTGTGTTACGACTCAGCTATTTTATTTTTATCATCCAACCCTCAAGTTTACGTGACACTAGCAGTGTTACCCTATGACTGAAAGCTCTGAAGCCAGTCGCCTGTCTACTGTTTATGGTCTGCCTTTGTCCCAGTCTTTTGTCTATACGCTGTGGATGCTTGAAAAGACTAAAAACACCAGATGTTGAGTATTCTTAGAAGCGGTGACCACTTCGACAGTAATAAATCAATAAATATAAAAATATTCTATTATTACGTATTTTTCGAAGACCAGTCATTTTGCCTGGCTTTGGTAGAAATAGCTTCGTGTTAACTATCGGTAGTTCTAGTGTTAAAAGTAGACTTTACCGTGTCACATGCGTGAATTTTCACAAAGGATATAATCTAGCAAACACGAAGATGGTACCCCACTGGGGGTAGCCACCCACATGCTATATTCTATTTTCCTAGCCAATAGATATAACAATTTATCAAATGTCCTTCTGGACAAATTGTAAAACAACAATTAAATAATAAAAAAAAAAAAAACATGCGTGAATTCAAACGCACGCAGAGCTTTGCGTGTAGAGAAAATAAACGTAAAGTCAGTTTGATGACAAATAAAACTTTAGCGTTAATGCAAAGATGTTTGAGGTGGCTAGGTCGTGATACTGTGCTTGCTGCTGCATGCTGTATAAGATTTTTGTCTTCGTCCGGGTCGGGAGATTTTCCTTCCAACCATTCGGTCCGCTGCCTTCTTGTCTAGGAATCGTGAAAAACAGGACTACGAGTGCCAGGATTCGAACCTGGGTCTGGAGCGTTGAAAAGCTTGCCGTCGAGTGCCGCTACATGTTTAAATAAATATCAAGTCTGCTAAAAAAGACAATAAAATACAAGTTAGACCACCAAGTTTTTAGCAAAAAATAGAACATTCTAATTCTTATTCTAATTCTCGTAGTCTAATTCGAAAATAGTTTGAAGTCCACGGGATAATATTACGGGACGCTTCCATCGCTATTGACAGAAGAGGACGAGCTTTTTCTCTCGATCACCAAAAAATCGACATACAAAATCCCCCCGAAATAACGGATGTTTTCTAATCTTAGGGCAATTGCGTGGCTCGAACGGGTGACATATAAGTTTTATCGCCTCGTATATTTCGTACTACGCCTATCGTTATTCGCATCTCCACTGCTTTTTTATTCGCAATTGTACCTTTGATACGATTCCACTTCGCCTACCGTCAAGAATGACATATCGTATTTGCCTCGTGCTTTCATCTACTCCCAACAATTTTCAACATCGTCGTCTATAAGATACACAAACGCAAGGAACTAGTAGACGCGCGTACGAGCATTATTACCGCGCGTATGTTGGAGAGCTTGCACGCCGAAGCAGACATAGTCTGTTTTAGCAATCTATCAGAAATAACAATGGAAAACAACGACAAAGACGACAGTGGGATAATTATCTCCGCTCGTTTGCGAGTAGAATGCTGAAAGTGCTCAAGTTCTCAAGTAGAATGCCGCGAGTGGTAGAAAATATCGAACGATCCAGAGGACGAAGGAAGCGTGCAGCCGCGATTCCTTGCCAGAGGAACGTGTCTTAAGTACACCGTTGAACGGGCGTTGACAACGATAAAGGCGGCTAGAAATCATCTTATTGTGCTCTCGCGGCGTACTATCGATCGACGAAGCTTTACGGTGCAAGCTTCCTTCGCCACGACCTAATTGAACGCGCGTCTCGTACGCGAACAGTGATTCATATCGCGTGCGAAGTTCGACTCGCAAGTCTTCGTGTCTTTTCACGTCGAACGAGCGCAAATTGTCGCGCCACTCCGACCATCTGGTCTCGTCGATCGCTGAAAATTCGGGTAAATACGCGACACGCGCCGAAAGGGAAGATTTTCCCGTCCGATCAGGTCTTCCTTCTTCCCTTTTACGAGCGTGGCAACCGTGGCTCGATATTGCGACAGTAGTCGCAGCCAAATGATTGTAACTGCACATTTTTAATTTACCTTTTTATTTTTTATACCTTTCTTAATGTTTCGGAATACATCGTTAATCTCGTGGAATTAGCAATCGATATATCGCGATAGGTTGCAAGAAACCAATAAATCGTACAATCTTTAAAATTTCCCACCACTAAATCATTCACACTTTGTACAGAAAGTACGCGGAAGAATCATCTTTGTAGCGGATAGGTGAGGCGTAGGAAGGTTTTTATATGCGTGTGATAAAATAGGTTACTCCGTTGGTTTGCTGTAGCAACCGTCAATTGTATTTGAAATAAATTAAATATATAAATAGAAGTTTATAGTAAACTGGATAGTCGGATGCTATAAATACGCGACGTAAATGCTAGGACGATGTTGATAACGCTCGTGCTGAAGATACTGTTGATAGCTGACTCGCTTGAAATAACTGACTCGCTAACTCGCTCGCGAGCGCGTCCGCTAATTTATACTGGCCGGGGAGAAATCCGAAAAATTCAAATTCAACTTGATATCGACGGTTGCTCTCAACGGTGACATTGAATTTGCCGGAGGTGTTCTATTATTAATTCGAGTGTCGATATCTCGAGGCACAACGACAAAATGAGTCGCCTCGACCTTTGACTCATGTGTCACCACATCTTTAAATACGTTGTTCGTACCGTCCTAGCGTCTTTTCATCGACAGATACTTTTCTTCGTAACAGGGGTGTAATATCTATACTTGTGTAATTCGATTTTGATTACTCTGATAGTCGGTTGTTAACAGCTGGCGAAAATCGTTCAAAAAATAACGAGAGCGAGCGAAAGTAAAGTAACTATTATCCTTGAAATAGACTAAATGTATTTCTATTTCCTTGATATATGCAGCGGAAGGAAAGCTTATCGGATGGAAATAGTATTAGCCCCGTTGATACTCTAAATAGTAACGCGTTCGATCGATAGTATAGTTGGTTTTTCCCAAGTGTATCAGGGAGTTCCATCGATCAAGATGTTTCGAACGATATCGCGAGAAAAGAGGGTCGAACGGTGTTCGCGTTTAGTTTGTTCCTTTTCTTGTTCTTGTTCGAGATAAAAGAGTTCTTCGGGGTTTCGCGTGGCACACCTTATCAGAGCTTCTGTTCGCGAAAGGATAAAAATCGCTGGAACGACACGGGGTGGTGTCGATACACCCTGGGTTTTTGCATATCGCGTTTATGCTGCCGATATTTTCGACTTTCGTCGTGTCTCGAATCTGATGGAAATAAATGATGGATCTGAAATCGAAGCTTCGACGCCACGCGATAAGAAGAATGCCCCACAGTGCATCCTTCCCTTTTTTTTGCTCGTCTTTTTGCTTTTGCTTGGCAAGAATCTTCTTGCGTTTTTTCCATAATGCAATCGATTCACGCACATTTACCATAATAACCTGTCGACGATTTCTGATTCGTTTTACGCGGCAAGCGAAATTCGTCTAATTTGCCTCGACGAGGCAATGGTATATCGATGGGTCTGGAAGGATGGTGGGCGGAAATGAAAATAAACGAAGCTGTGATACGATCTACTCGAACCCATATAGAATCATTTGCAACCGTTTGCAAAGTAGGATGTGCGTCTAATAATTTCCAGAGGTAAATCGCTATCGCGTTCGTTATATTGGGTTGGCAACTATGTGATTGCGGATTTTGTCAATACCACCTAATGACAAAATCCGCAATCACATAGTTGCCAAGCCAATACATAAATACTCGTCGACGGTGATATTTAGAGAAATTTCGGTATAACATTAAATTAATGTTCACGCGAGAAAATGTTAACTTACGTAGTTGTGGTAAATAAAATAAGACGACGTAAAATTGTAAACAGGTTTTTGTAGATTATTCCCTGTTTTAGTTTGCGCAATTCTTTTATTCATGGTATTAATCAAACGTTCATGTAAAATGAAAAGTATTTCGTACAGTGTGATGTTTAGCCAGAGATGAATTATTCATCGGCAGAGAACTCCTTGTAACGTAATCTATGAAACATCCTGCTCACGTCGACCCTTCGGATACTATTCTTGCCTCTTGCTTACCTTAGATATCGTGCTTACCTCGGTGTTGTTGCGAAATAGCTGCGAATCATCTTTAAATAAACCACCTTCGTTCGCTTAAGAAACACTCGCCTCTTTCGTACGAAATTAGCACGTTGTAAAACCATTTAAAAGAGATTTCGTGAATCTAACTTTTCACAGAGCTAACCACAAAGACGGAAATAATCTAGTAATCTCTTGAATTTTAATTTCCAAATAGCTCTTCCTAGAACGTTCCGTTTGATTATTTACATTGGAAATATAATCTGTCTCGGTAAAATTTACCGCAATTTTACCGCGATATTCTGTAACAGATTATCGCAACGACATAATCCTCCGGTTGTATCTTAATCCTCTGTTCAAACAAAATTCATAATAATTCAAACTCAGGTTTTTACAGAAAGTTTCTTTTCATTTCGTACGTGACAGACGAGATTCCACGTAAATGTACACTGTAAGTTTGAAAAATAACACGTATACCAGAGAAGATCTTCTTAAAATTGCGCACGATATGTTGGCTGAAACTTTGAAAAAAGTTTCAATATCATAGACGATGTAGCGTACTTTTAACAAAATTAGAAGATTGTCGTAATTTATCGTTTCTATTTCGGCTAGATTTGAATTTACTATGTTCTCTTCTCGGAAGAAACATTGAAATTTTATTTAATCCAATTATCCAGTTTTTACTATTAACGATGGAAATAGTCGATCTCGTACGCTGTATTGCGAATTTCTCTTCCACCATTCAACCTTCGCCCTCTCAAACTCGATGAAAAAACGAAAATTACCGTCGAAATACTGCCGATTCGTTTACCAGGCGATTTATTTACTCTGCTTTATGTTGGAGCTTTTCGGTTCGATGCCTTATAGTTTTACGAATTTAATTCCGCCTAACGAGCACGCGAAAACACATTAAATCTCGGCTAATTCGGTACATAAAGGCGGAGACCTCGAACGTATTGACTCCCGATCGAACGTATTGATCCATTGCTCGTGCAAAACTGGCCGACGTACACGTTCGAAGCCGTTGAAAAGCGGCAGTGTTGTTGTTCGCTTTTGTTGCGAGCCACAGCTTCTCAATTAACCTTTTATTATCCTGCTCATAAAAGCGATCGGGCAACTTGCGGTCGTAGTCGCGAAATTACTCGGAAGGGAATGCGCGACGGGTTGCTGGAAAAATCCGAGTGCGGCCATCTTCTAATTAAACGGATACTGTCCGGCTGCCGATAGCCTTGAAACGAAATAAGAAGAACGAAAAGGGAAAATAAAGGAGCGGAGAAACATAGGCTGGACCGAAGTAGCCGCCTGGATATGGACACAGAGGGCGAGCGGAGAGAAAAGGGTGGGTCGAAAGCAGCGCGGGGGATGAAAAATACCGTGTCGAGCTTAAGATTCCGTGAAGTCCGACAGAGCGAGGACTTCCCGGTCGGAAGCTTGCGGGAAACTCTTGCTACTTTTAACTAGATTAAACGGAAGTTCCGTGTTCCCTGGTTTTCCTCCGTTCCGACAACGGCTGTAGAGAAAACCGTGGGAACGTCGCGGAGACACGGAAAAAGGGGCGTGTTACGTGCAAGCGAACTGCGACGAGCGACTATCCGGACGAAGTAGCGACTCGCGACAACGTCAATTTCGTTTTCTTCTCGCTTTGTTCTCTCTTTGATATCTTACCCCTGGATTCGTCGATGCGAATCTTTGCATTTTCGCGGTGCTCGTGCGGCGGGAACAGTGGAGCGAAAGGAACATTGATCAAAGTTGGCGATGCGACGTATTTGCGACGTATTGGCGATGCATCGGAGAATATTTCCAGCGGGTCGATAAAGGTCGTGCGAGCTTCGTCGAGTGGAGAACGCGCATTTGTCATTTTGTCGTGACTTTTTGTCACGGGAATAAGGAGCACGCGATGATAGTATTTTAATACGACGTAGTTGAAACTGGAAAGGATCTTGAAAGAAAGAAAGGGCGAAAGAAAAGGATTTTCGAAGATAGTCGATAGATGGACAAAGTTTGGAAAAGAGTTGTTAAGAAACGATATTTGAGTATGCCCGGTGCTTTGATATTACGACGAGTAAAATTCTTAAAATTACGCGGAGAATATAAAAATCAGGGAGAAGAAGAATTTTGTTAATATAGCGTCGATCGATCGTTTACCGAATTGTGCTACTTTCGTCGCGCCCTTTCTCTCTCTTCTTTCTTTTATTTCCTCCCTTCCTTCTCCCAACGAAGAGTGTCAATTTTCTCCTTCGTTATACCACGTCTCGAACGTTTTATATTTCCACGGAGGAATCGTATAATTGTCCTACGCCGTCTCTGGCAATAATCGAGAACGAGAGCTGGAAGGAATTGACCCAAGTAAGCATTTTCTGCCGGGATGTAAAAACGACCCTTAGGAACACCCTGTTTCGATTGTCGCGTGTATACAAACGAAGGGCAAGAAGAAACTGCGAATAAATTTCCATCGATAAATCGAGGCTCTTTAACTCGATCCGATACTCGGCCGAGGTCTTTTCAAATTTCAGTAAACTTGCAAATTCCCCTTGACTAATCTCGATGGGGTATCTAATAAAGTTAAAAAACGATGGATCGATAAACGGAAGAAAGAGTCGTGTTCCGTGAGCAAAAGGTCCGCTCTGTTACTTTCTCGTGACAGGGTTGTCGCGAGTTTCCTATTAACCGGCGGAATAACAATTTTTCCAACGTCGAAGCTATGCCTGGTGAATTAAAGATCAAGCTGGCTCGTGAAGCTCGGTAAACGTTAACGAGAATTTAAAATGGGCCATCCTCGAGCGTCCGTTAAAAGTTTCGACGTGGTCCGGGCGACGATCTGTAAACCGAGTCGCGAAGAGAAAATAGCAATTTGAAGTAGGCAGCCGCGCTTCGTGTTCCGATGTGGAGAGCCTCGGAGAGCTCGAGAGTATTCGAACGCATCCTCGATACGCCGCCGGCCCAATGGTTTTTCGATTTAAAAAGCGAGAACCAGTCGATAATTCAGGGGGATTCGGTCACGAAAGGAGGTCTTTATATTGAAAGGGAGGACGGAAAAGCGGCGTGCGTGCAATTAATCACTCGCCTTTCCTCTCGTCCATTTCCACCCGGCTCTCGATATGGTCCCATCGATATTCTTTAAAAGTATTCGTGCTCCTACTGTTTGATCGGTCTTTGTTCTCGTTAGAATTGTTTTCGTATCATCAGGGTCGAACGTTTTTTCGTAATGGAAAGTTTAAAGCTCGTTGACCAGGTTCGTGGATCGATTTGCCAGTTTTATGCACCACGGCGTCAAATTTTCGCGATCGAGTGGAATTTATATAGCAGCGTAGCCTACAGTTAACGTCTTTCACGTAGATAATTTTAAAAGGATAAAAGATGCTCGAAGTATAACGTACGAATCGTTGTAATTTTTCCAATTTTCCTGCGTCTTGATATGAAATAGCACGAGCGGTAAAAAATAAATCGATGGAAACCACTGGCCATTTGAAATTACTCGGATAAAATTGGTTCAGGTTTGCCAGGAACCCGTAGGGCTAAAATCCTCTGGAAGCGTCGAATATTTTGCTCCAGATGTTGGGGCATTATTTTTATCCGAGATTTTTCTTTCCACGGGCTGTGATACGAAAACTGGAACACTTTGCGCCGTCGAACGACGCCGATAAAGAATATCATTAGAAAAATGTGATTTGTAGACGCTAGGCGAGGTGGGTTTGTGAATTACGACCCATCGAGGACCTTCAATCTGAGAAACAATCAGACAAAACGAGCTGAAAGCAGCGATTTCGTTGAGTTTCTCGGCCGATTATGTCGCCGAAACAAAGGGAGAATAAAGGAAGTGCGCAATCTAATTCACAGCCGGGGAATTGCAAATTCTTGTATAAATACGTCCCGCCGCGCTATAAAATCAACGCGCGCGCCCCTTGGCATGTTCCACTTTTGTACTTTTGAGAGACGCTCGAGGCGCAGCCTTGGCGAAAACCTGATCCTGCCATCGCGTTAAACTTTCGGTACAACTGTCGTTTGAAACTGCCTCCGCGTGCGCGCCAACTTGATTAGCTACGCGATACCGATCTCTCGATAGCAAATTTCCTCGCTGCAACCGGGATTTACACGCGGCCTGCATAATTAACCATTTTTCATGGCGTGGCTGCTGTCTCGTCTCGCTGTGAAACAATTGGTCGGCCGAAATTTATTTCCTCTTTCTCGCCAACGTTTCAAACTTCAACAGCCGTTTTCGTAGATTTCTAAAACTTCTAATAAACAGACCCCGGACGTTTACGCAATTCGTAGGAAGTGTAAAATTGCAAGAACGCGCAGAATGCATCGGTAAATGCAACAACGTGGAAACGAAGCAGAGTTGTCAAAATGAATAGTTGATAATATACATGCGCGCGTTGATAAGTAATATTTAAGTAGCTGGCTTACGTGGAAGTGAATTAAAAATTCAATTTTATTTGCGAATTTCGTATAAATTTCGTAAAATTGTTGATTCTCACATTTTGCTCGATTTTGATTAACAACGTGCGATTATTATTGATAACGTATGAATGAATGGCAGATGAACGATCAAAAGCAATGAGCATCTTTCAATCAGTATCTTCTTCTGAAATTAGCAGCTGTATATCGCGTGAAATTTAAATTGTTTCTCTAAAATCTTGTCAAAGTTATATTTACGATTCGTCCAAGTGTTAAACGATCGTAGACATTAAACGATTGTAGATATTATCGTTGAAACAGTCGCGATAGTTTCTCGATCACTTTGAAACGGGTCTTGTCTACAGCTTGACAACCATACGAGCCGAGTATAACGATCTTCTTAAATAAAACACCGCAACTGCTTGACGTTTATCAATGTCGATCTTTTTATTGTACGATAACGCGATATTCTACGATAATTCGAACGAAGGGCAAAGTGTCTCTTCCGAGTCTCCTCTCTACCTGTTTGTAATTTTCTAGCTGATTCATATTCCGTCAAAAGTAAGTAAGCGCGCATATCATTCTGGGCGGTAATGTTACGCGTTTGTCTCCCTCTTAGGAAATAGATAGCAACTTCTCGAAAAGTCATTCTAATTAACTAACAAGCTAGCTGCACTTGGAACCTTGTTAGTTTCCTATTTACTCTCGAGACAGGTATACGAAAGTGCATGAAGTTCAATAATAACTCGTTCGTTAGACAGAGCTACTTTCTGCAAACTTCCTGACAAATAATTATACCACGGGGTTTGTGATCAATGACATAAAGAGAGAAACATTTGGTTTCTCCTGCTGTCCCGGTCTTAGTAAATCAAAGAACTTTGATTAAACTTCTCGTCGTTAATATCCTTTTAATTCAGAGAGGTTGGCAAACGTTATTTGTTACGCTATTGGTAAGGAAAAGGAGCAATATTGAAAGGACCTGTGCTTATTAAACGCCAAAGACATAGACGGATGAGCGAATTTGTAAACACGATGCTTCAATTACTTTTAGATGAAACGCATCACAGACCATTATAATATTTTAATGCTTCTCTTGCAAACGCTATACGTATAATTATTTGTAGTGGCTGCCATCAGTTTGAGCGATTATAAATTATGATTGATAGCTTGACGCGAGATATATCGCATGTATATTATTCGGATAATCGATAATACGGTATTAATAATGTCGTCAATTTATTTTTGATCAATCTCGAAAATATTTACACCTTGAGAAGTTTGGAATATGCGTATATATATGCCGGGTTATCATTAGGGTCCTTTGGATTAGACATTGTTGTTATGCGAGAGCGAAGATATTTACCAGTATAATTATGATTATGACAGAATTTGACAAATAACCGTGGTAATTAGATACTCGGGATGCGAATGGCAATGATCTTAGACTCGATAACGAATCCACGGTCAACGGGATGACGAATGCGATTTCTTCCACGGTCCAAGTCGAACTCGACTCACTGATCCACGATTCGGGTGTGACTCGACGTACTTGTCCACGGTACAAGTAAAACTTATCCGACTGAATGTCAGTCCTCCTGTACCCCTCGGGTCAATCTTTGTTTTTAAGGAGAGCTATTTAATTACCCCATACCTCTGTTAGGTACACGTCCCTCCCGTGACCGTGGCTACGTTCAGAGACCCGTTATGTCACTTCTAGCCTAAGCCCACTGTCATTGATCTCGGGCACCCATACTCGGATTAAATCGTAAACAACTATTTCTCTGTTTTATTATTTAAATACAGCTATAATAAAACGTCTGGACTAAAGTATCGGGGACCTTCCCAAACATTGCAAAAGAAAAGCCCCGATGTCCTTTCATCTCCGACATATATATATATATGTAGGGTTGGCATTAAGATTAGAGTTAGGGGCGTGTAATGAATATTCTCTAGAATTAGCCATCGTCGTTGTACAATTGTCTTAGGTTCGATAGCGAATCCGCGGTTAACGGGATGGTAAATGTACTTTTCCCAAAGTCTGAGTCTGACTCCTAGTTAAAACAAAACGTGACGATACGCACCGATCGTAAAGACGTTGTTTTACTCGCTGATGAGTTCGCACGAGAGAATGCGAAGGGCACATGGGGTGTGCCTAAGGGCACGAGATCATCGGATTCGTCGAGAAAAGTCTCCGCTCGGAAAGTAAGGGAGATGGACGTTGTTGCTAATTGGTTGATTTCTATGTTGGTGGTTAGAAAAGGATGCTAGCCGTCCTTGAGAGAAAGTCGCTAACGGGAAGTGTCGTACGTGAGAAAAGCAGAGTCCTCTTATATTCCCGTAGTAGGTGATAGATTTAAGGATTGTTAGGACAAACACCGTTTATCCGTTTGAAGGATCTTAGTTAACTAAATCCTTAGATTTATTAGCGGGTCCTCAGGCTGGCTCAACATGTACCGCGGAGATACATCGACATCTGGCGATCATCTTGCCCGAAGAATAGGGTCTGCGTGTGGCCACGGGGCAGAGACCATTGGAATGTTTACCGTCGAGTGTCGCTACGAATATTTCTTTGCAAGGAGAGCTGTACAATTATTCTATATCTCTGTTAGGTAAAACGTTCATCCCGTGACCGGGGCTACGTTCGGCGACTAGTCGTCGCCTCGAGCCCAAGCTCATTGTCTCAAGCTTCGGACTACCACATTTGGATTGATCCGCAAAGACCACAGCATTGGGAACCCACCAAAGAATTCCAAAGGGAACGACCGGTGTCCTTTCATCTCCGACATATATATAGATTGTCCATTATTTCTAATAACAATAATAATGTACGCAATTTGAAAAATGATGGCTACCGTGTTATGCAGAAACTTGGGTAATCGATACAATGAAACTTTGGTATTCGACATGTTGTTAAGTTATCTCATAAAAGAGCTCAGGGCATTACACTTAATGGTGAAACTTTAGATATTTGCTTCAGAACACATGGGATATGATAAAAGTGGATCTAAACTTGTATGACTAATATCTATAGACAAGCGCAACACGACTTATTTGTTGGAAAGTTGAGCAATTTGACACCAATTTGCGGAAAGCTTAACTGTATCGAATTAATCCCACTACTAAATGTTACGCGACGTTATACTCGTAACACGTAGGATACAGTCATTTATTCAAATTGTATTTACCGAACATTCGAACAGATTTCTAAAAGTTGGAAAGTTTCGAATAATTTGGAAGTTAAATGTCGCACGGAACGAAAGAAATTCAAGGGTTTGAGAATCCGGTCGGCTAATCCGAAGGCTTGAAAGCTTATTACCAACATCATTGATTCAAGAATTTCAAGAATTCAAGAACCTCGAAAGATTCGGAGTATCTGCTAGCCGTCCAATCTTGCTGAATTTTCAGCGATCTTGGCATTCTTGAGATCTTGGCTTCTAGAAAATTTACGCGTGCTGCGTTGCTTATTTGCCTGTCGGTGGCCTGTGTTATTTACTCGAGAGTACGTCAAATTCGCAGAATAAAGTCGAAAATCCATTAACTTTAGACTTAGGAGATCATCGATCGTAATTAATATGAAAAATTCGTTCGCCAAAAGCGCTGGATATTTCGCGACAGTTACACTAAACGTTTCTCTATATTTTGTTATCACGTCGAGTTTAATTTGCTTGGATGAATATCGGTGATGGTATCATAGTTGACTATCTATATATTTTGTAACTAATAGAAAGAAAGCGTTACCAAGAACAGTGACGTTAGTGACGAGCATTTTCGGAGGATGCGTGTTCAATTGACAGATGTACAATCCACGATCCTCCCTGCGCACCTCGGCGATTGCCAGCCTCCAGTTGTTTGGATATCGGAAGCTAAGTTTGTACTTGGGATCGGAAATGTGAGTGCTATTACCCAGAGTCAAAAGGGATAACGTGTCGGCGGTGCGGCGTACCCACATGACCTATAATTGCGACACACATTCTACAGTTGCATGTGACTCTGCGTGAGAAGTTGTTTGGTTAAAACACGAATTTGGTTTAAATCAAGTTATATCGTAAAACACCGATTGCGTGGCAGGCTCTGCGTTACGTATTTACAAGATTCTGCAACAATCGTTTCAAACGATTTCTATCAGCTTTGACTCGTCAATTCGTTAAGCAATTTCTCTAATTTTCAGTGTTTGTTACTTTTTTAGCTAGTCGTAACTAGCGTGTTTAACGCTTTTCCGGTAGAAACTACGTTTTTTATCGTAACGCAGCCGTTTCGCGACTAATTTCTCTTAACAAGCAACGATAAAATCTCATCTCGATGGAACACGAAATCGTGAAGTTAGAATCTTTTCGTTCGTTCGTTAATTTTTCTTATCTCTGTTTTATTACGATAAATATCTGTCCATTTCATCATCGGTGTTTTAGAATACTTGTTTCGCAAGTGGTAATCAGTAATCTGTAAGCGTTTCGATGAAAATCGTACAGATTCGTGATTGTTCCTGTTCTGTACCTTCCATATGGAAATTTATGAACGAATACCATATAGCCATAGAGCAGTGCGACGCGACAATCGAGAAGAGCAGTCGTACCAAGATGCACCGCTACGTTCAGCGATTCATTGATTTCCCGGCCTTCTATGTCTTCGAAGTACGGATTATTATCTGTCACTCGATGATGCCTCAATCGAGGAATTCGAAGGGGTGGCAGATCAGGAAACATCTCTGCAACAAATCCATGAATATTTAATAAGTTTCTGCCAATGTTATTAAATCTTCATCTTCATCTTCACTCTTTAATACACCCATAAATCCGACAAATCAAAACAATTTCAACCAATTACTCTCTTCTTTCACTTTGAATATTCTTTCTTATTCGCATACAACATGAACGTGTTGATTTATATGTCACGAAAGATCATCGATAATCGTCGTTAGAAGGAGCAATTTAATTTAATTCAAACGATATATTTACATAGACAAAGTGCTCGTCGCATATTCCGCGACCCGAAACGCGTTCATTTTTTTTTTTTTTTTTTTTTGGAGGTAGACCATGTGTCCACGGGTGATATATATTTCCCATAGTTTTATATTATTTATTATAGTTCATCATAAATGTAGAAAGTTGCCCGTGTCATATTAGGTTGTCCGGAAAGTGTCTTTCTTTTACAACGATGCATCTTTACACAAACATGAAACCTAATCTATCAAACGTTGTGATATTTATCTTGATAGAACGAAATGGATCATAGGTAATTCGATAAAATAATATAAAACGGAAAATGTTGTGTATCCGTTATTTTCTTATAAAAGGAAAGAAACTTTTCGGACGGCCTAATATCTTTCTAACGAAGGGAAGATCGCGTCCCGTCGTGCTACAAAATGGAAGTAAAATAACACGGCGATTCTAATTCCTGCGAAGGTACAATTTCGCCAAGATTTTCCGGTAAGCTGCAGACATCTGTCTCGCATGGCGGCGCTGTAATAGGATTTTTACGGACGCGTCAGGCTCGTATAGGGAAAAGCGCGAAAAATGCGAGCACACCGTTCGAGTAAATTGCACTCTCATTCCATGAATCATTGCGCGATCGTTGATTTATCAGCTGCATCGTCGTTTGCTAACAACGCTATTTGCTGCCGCGTAAATCACGAGAACGCTTTATTAAAGCGTTATTAAAATATACCGCTTTTGATTTATGATGCTCGGAAGACTTTTTCGTAAAACGATTGATCAATCCGAGCAAATTAACTCGTACGGTTTTCAGAAGCCTGTTGTATCATCGAAGCTCTCCGTTAAGAAATTTCTATCTATCCTTTCGTGTTCTCAACGTTAAAAAGTTTACATTTTCTTTTCTTATCAAACACGCGGTTATTAATATCGAGCACGATCGGTTTTTCAATTTCCGCGCGAGATAAAAATTTAATGCATTTTCGATAAAGCGTTTTATATCAACAAGTACATCGTATTCCTTGAATAAGTCGCCACGAACGATCATCGATCGCTCGGTAATAATTGCTTCAGATTTAACCTCGATTCTTAATTAACGACGAAGAATGTTGCAGCGACGCGAATTGTAATTAATGTCGTCTCTGCATTTCTATAAGTAACCTAATAATACGCGAAGCAATGTTACGTGTCAAAGAGATTGAAGCACTTTCGTAGCGAACAACAACGACGATCGATTGGATCATTAAGCGCGACTGTTGTCGATCGAATATTTGGCAGAATATTCCGGGATACGGAAAAGTAAAATTCTTGGGACGCTCGAGATTGTTCGTTGAACGCGTTCGATGATATTTACTCATAGAGCTGAGTGAAATATCGCAGGTTGTGCGGTTTCTGGAACGCGAAGAATTTATCGGCACAGCCACCAATTTCGTGCATAAGCCGCGCGTTCATTTTCCGCCAATTCTATCACAATTTGTTAATCGTGCCAGTTTTCGATAGATCGCGTTATGGCGTTACCTCGTTTCATTCACGTGTTTCTTCAACTGACACAGTCAGACTGAGACCAGTCGATACTATAAACCTGTTATTTCGTATTGATTATAATTCAAATATAATTCAGCGTTCAATTTAAATATACACAGTGTTACGTCCGGCGACATTCGACCCAGCTCCGGCCATCCACCGCGGGCAAGATGGCAACCATATGTCCATATATCCTTACCGCGTGCCTTTAATAGCCTCAAGAACCCCCCATGAATCTCAGGAATTTCTAGCTGAAGCCCTTCAGATCGAACAAACAGTTCTTAGTAATTCATTTCTAAAAGTCTATTATTTACTCCAGAAAGATAGTGGAAGGTCAGTTTTGTCACGTACGATACTTCCCACTCTCGCCACTTTCTCTCGGTGACGATTAGCACCCTTCCTCACCCACAAACCGAAAAATTAACCAATTAACAGCAAAGTCTATTTCCCTCTGTTTATTCGGCCAGTCGCGGGGAGACGCGATCGCGAGGAAAACGCGTCAACGGGAGTTGTAAATTCCCGTTACGATTATCTTACTAATCGACGCCACGAACAGGTCGATCCCCGTATTTCTTTTGGGATAATCGGGGTGGTTTAAATGAAGTTACACTGAATAAACAGGTATAACTTNTAGATTTATTCCAGCAGCTTGTAGAGGATAATTACACTGGTGCGAATGTACAGTTTGAATACGCGATTGATTTGAGGGTAGAGACCCGATACAGACACGTGTTGACTATTTTAGCGGTGAAGAGTAAAAACTTTTAGTATAGACCGTTGACTGACGAAACGTTGACTCGAAGACTGCGAGTTTGATTGAATTGTGACTGACTGAAGGGCCTGAATGACTGTGTTCAGGAAGTTGTTTGACTTGTGACTGACTGCAAGGCAGAATCGGCAGTGAGAACACGTCTCGCGTTCCTACGGAGGAAAGCTCCGTGTGGGTGTGCCCTTTTGAACTAGGAATGCGGATTCGCTCTTCACACTTCTCGGTGGAAAGGTGAGGGTAACGATCCGCGATGCCCATTGGTTATCGTCAACGTTAATGAGGAAAATATGAGGAGAAAGTTTTCCTGCCAACGTGGCTCATGGGTGTCTGTTTTTTGGAAACATCTGCTTTGCCGTTAGGCAGATGCCTGCTTTCTCCGTAATTTGTCCGAGCGTGGAATAAACCCAAGGACTGTTTTAAGGACCAGCTATAGACCTAACTTATATAAATTGAAAGAAAGTTAAAAAGGTTCGGTTTATGGTGGTTCCTTAGGCCCATTGGGGTCGGTATGAAGCTGTGCGGGGCCTGGGCGGTCAGACCATAAGGGACGTCGCGCTGACCATCTTACGCGACGTAACACCCTCACTTTACTAATGAAAACCCATCCCTAGCGAATCAGCTTCTCTCGTGCCCTTAGATCCACCCATCGCAAGTTTTCCTCCGCGGAATCATCTTCACCGAGAGACAGTTGCTCTAACGTTTTCGATCATTTCACGGCGTCGATTGTCTAATCGTAACGGGAATTTACGACTCCCGTTGACGTGCTTCCCCGCGATCGCGTCTCTCCGCGAGTGAACGAAACACACAGATTTAGAACATGTCTGTAATTGACATAAATATAGGAAACGTATCGTTTAAATTTTCATTACACATTCGTTGGATAAGATGGTTGTAAAAAGAAATTTGTACTATTTCTTTGCAAAATTTCTTGTATTTTCGGCCAGTCGCGGGGAGACGCGATCGCGAGGAGGCGCGTCAACGGGAATGGTAAATTCCGGTTACGATTATATCAATCGACACCACGAACAGGTCGATCCCCTTATTTCTTGTAGGATAATAGGGGTAGTTATTGTGGAATAAAACTGTAGTCTACAGTTTTAGAAATATATATTTTCCAACAACTTATACGCACAAATCTTACGTCGATTAATTAGATATATATGTTGCAATGATTAATAGGAATGAAGTTGATGGTTGATTCTTAGAAGTATAGAGTAGGGACGAGAGTTGATGAGTACTCCACTAAGGGTGAACGAATAGTTACGGTGACTGCCCGATGGTTGCGAGAACAGCGAAGACACGTCTCGTGTTACTACGGAGGAAGGTTCGGTGTGGGTGTGCCTTTTTGAACTAGGAACGCGGATTCGTTGTTCACGCTTTTCGGTAGGGAAGTGAGGGTAACGATCCGCGATGCCCATTGGTTATCGCCAACGTTAATTAGTGAAAATACGAGGAAAAAGTTTCCTGACAACGTGGCTCATGGGTGTCCTTGTTCATGGGAAAACCCTGCTTTTCCGATAGACAAACATCCGCTTTCTGCGTAATTTGTAAGAGCGTGCAATAAACCTAAGGACTGTTTCAAGGACCATCCATAAACCTAAAATACTTATATGAACAGAGACGAAGTTAAAAAGATTCGGTTCATGGTGGTTCCTTAGGTTTATTGGGGTTAGGTGTAAAGGTACGTGGGCCTTGGCGGTCAGACCATGAGGGACGTCGCACGAACCATCTCACGCGACGTAACATTTCTTTTACGCGTTATCCGTTCAACTGGTTGTTCTAATCTCTCAAAAAGACTCGTGCAATTTCTTCGTTTGGTGGCAATTTTGAAGAAAGTTATTCCGTTTTAAAGAGCGTCCAAATATCAACGAGAGCGACCGTAATTCTATCAGAAGGCAAACTGATCGACACCACTGTTCATCGATTTCTTAATTTCATTATACGAGCACGCGATTAATATTCAGTTTCGAGGAAACAGAGGAAACTTCTACGAGTTGGCCCGGTGCAAGAAAATGACACAAATAATATAAATCCTGAGAAGAAATGAAAAAAAAGCAGCGTTTGTAACATCACCTATTTTCCGTACTTTTCAATTTACGGAGTTAATCAATGTCGCTCCTGAACAGCTTCTTGATTGATTTTCTTCGGTTCGCGATTCATGCAATTTTTCACAACAGCCCAACTGTATCCTATTTTAAATGAAGTTTCTTTGATAAATTTACCAACGTTTTATTATAGCGAAGTGAAATTTCCAGCATACGGAACTCGCTAACGTAAGCGTTATCGTTGTGAAATACTAAATTTCGTTCGTCGAATCGATAAATATATAATAATTCGAAATTAATTAAGCGCCTCTATCAAACATATTTTACGCGTAAGATTTTGTCACCGATGAAATTCCGTCTACTCGAGCCAAGCTCCTCGAGACATTTTTCACGCTTACTGTCGCTTCGAATTTCCTGTTCCTTCGATCACCAACAAGACACCTTTGTGGCGAAGATGAAATCTACGGATCGACCAATCGATTCTAGCGACAGGCGACATTCTACGAAGAGGATTCGCTTCTTCGAGTATTCAGATGCGATCGCTTTCGCGACTCGACGCAACGTTCGTTGAAAACGCGACAAAGCACCGAAATCACGAAATCCCAGAACAATCGAGAGCGGTCTTGATAAGACGAGAGGGTGTCGTGGCAAAGCTGATGAAATTTGTCTACGTGCAAAGAGACAGAGATAGGAAGAGTCAGAGGGAGAAAGAAAGAGAGAGAGAGAGAGAGAGAGAGAGAGAGAGAAATAAAGAAGGTACTAAAGCGAAGAAAACCGAGAGCAGAAGAAATGAAGCGTGCAGAGCGGAAGGAAGGTAGCAGAAAAATCGTTTCTCGTCTGTATTAGTCAGCTTTTTCTTTTTGTTAATTATTTAACAACGCCGTAATATTCTGAAACGACGAGTGCCGTGGATCGAAGCAATAAGGAGAGTACAAAAGGAGGATGGAAGATTGAAACTGACCAAGGACAGAATAGAGCGAGAAGGATGGAAGAAATCGCAGAGACCATGGGGGGTCTGATCCACGTTTCGCCACTTAACCTTTCGACCTTTCGCGTGGATTTAACTTGGAACGATTCTTAGGATTCGCGTTCGAGGGGAAACAGGAAATATAATTACGTCCCCGTGAATAGAGCAGAAGTTGCGAAATTTAATACAAAAGGGAGGAAATCCCACCGGTTTTCCAAGTTGTACGAAGTTGATAAAAATAATGGTAGAAAGGAAACGTTTCGTTTTGTTTTTTTCATTCGTTCGTTTTATGTCGTCCACACAAAGTTTACGTTTCCGTAATCAATCGTGCTATTAGGTCTCGCTTCGTTTCAAGATTGCGAAACGTTCGACGATTCCTTTCGACTACGTTTCAAAGTTTCGATCCTCTTCGATTCCTTTCGCCGACTTCCTCGAACAATTATTTCCATTTCTCAAAAGAAAAAATATTTTTGATACCGTGGTACGAAAGGAGATGGAAGGAACGTCGCAAAAGTTACTCGTCTCTCAGGTAGAGATCGTATCGTCGTCGTTGATAGTTTACGAGAAGGCAAATTAGTTCGTGTACGATAGCGTTCAACGATCGAATCAACACCCGAACGATAAAGCACGTGACGTTATCGGGTGGATCGCGCGTCGACACACCGAAAAGCGCGAAATTCTTAATTCACGGTTTCTGGTTACACGGTTACACGATTAACAGAGGGTTTTCTCAAATGTGGTGGTTATACGTGGAGAGCGAAAAGGCTGCGCTTTCGTCCGCATGGCTACCCACGTCACGAAGAACCAGTAATTAAACTTTGTGAAAGTTGTAGAACATGTAAACCGGCGCTTTCTAATGCATTCGTCGCGTGCGCTGAAACGGTCATTGCTGTATAACGGATACGCGGTTATGAAATTCGCTGGCCGTAGAATATCTGCACAAAGTTTGCGCGCGCGATACACTCGTGAAAAGCCTCGTGCGCCGCAGAACGTGATTCGTTTACGAAAATTTGGCGTTTAATGACATCTTCGAGCGAGAGAACTTTGCGTCTTACCACCGAACGTTACGCGTCAAAGGTGGTAGTTTTAACGTTGATTTTAACAAAAATATGCTTCATCCACTGGTCGTTGATGCGAGTACGAACATTCGACGAAGCCAAGAATCATAGCGGTCTAAGACAAATTTTCGAGAGTTTGAACTTAACCGCGTGCTTCAACCCTCGAATGTGTCGTTACTTTTTAATTAAGTTGTAATTTTATTCTCTCTATGTTTTCGTAACCCTTTAATGTCAAATATACAGGCGAGCGGTACAAAGTGGAGAGCGACGAGCGCTTGAACTTGTAAGACAACGTTTTCTTAAAACGTTACTCCGCGTTTAATTTTTGCAGTCACTCACGAATACGAAGATTACAGCGAATTACAACGAATTACTCACAATTTACGTTGCGAATTTCAATCAGTCGTTCACGGAAGATTTTACGTGGTTGTATTTTTTTCTTGGATATTTCCCAAGCCGCTGGTAGAAATATATTATTGAAAGGTAGGGCGAGTCAAGATGATACTTTTCGAACTTGTAACATGCTCCGTGCGGAGAGTTCGCCGAGATCAATCCCTGATTTTCTTTCGGATCTCGAGAACGTGCTATCCAATACGTTGTTACGCCTACGGTCCATACGAAGAAGTCCATTTTCAACCGAGAGAAGATCGTCGAGAACAACCGAGCGGATTACATACAGAATTTTGAGGAAAATCTATTTGATCAAAAATCGGAATTATTTGTCTCGCGAAGAGAGAAGTTTCTATAAACATTTTCAGTTTAATTGGAATCTTTTTATTTCTCGTGATTTGTACGAGCGTTGTTCTTGTCGTTTCAAATATTATTTATATTTGCTTAGGTTATTATACGTATCTTCGAGGATTCGAAAGAAACTGGCAATCTCTGTAACTTCATCGTTAAATTTCGTCGAATTCTTTTGAATGATTAAAGTACGTTCGTCTTCGTTTCGCAGAGTGTAATATTTTACTTTTTAGAATTTAATTAAAATTATTCGAAAAACGAGATACCTAAAAGTTTCATCTTCAATCTTTTTTTCTCGCTCCTTGCATTCTCCTAACTTTACCAGGCTTCTTTGTAATATGGCGAAGTAGCTCGAACGTTTCAATAAGTATCAGTTAATATCGATAAACACCTGAATCGCGAACAAAGTAGAAATACTTTACTTCGAAGGAGAAGATGTATATAAATTTTAACTGAAAATGCAGCGAATTTCATAAAAAATATAATTTATATTTCAGGTATTTTTTAATGAACAGACGATGCAAATAACTTGCCGCGTTACGTTAAATTATAGCATCACGCTGTTTATCTTTAATTAATGCTGTTTAATTAACGTTGTTTGGTGACAACGAAATCTCTCTCGTCATCTGATGCACACATTCGAATCTCTGTTACTCAAACACACCGTCTTCCGTTTATATCACGGCAAACAAGTTTTCAGTTATCTACCGTCGTTTAGTTAAGTCGTGGACATACATAGAAATACGGTAGGAATATGTAAAAATGGTCAAAACGACGTAATTTCGTTTCGTTTAAGTATTACTTTTCTTTGCCGAACGTATTACTTCGTAACTTTTAGGAAAAATTGCAAATGATTTTGCATGGAAATAGTTAAAACGCGAACAGTTGAAAAATTGTTAAAAACACTCCGAGAGCTAGATAGAAGCCTACGCGTTGTTTTTAGCAAAAATCTTCTAAACATCTGCAGGAAACGTTCGTCTCGAGATACCTGTTTGACAAACCCGTGCACTTTTACTTGCAAATAGCGTTTTTTTTTTATCGAGACAAGCTTCACCATCCAGATTTATGAACGGTGTTCCCAGGGGAATTCTCGTTTACCCTTTACAATCTTGCTACCTTTTCTTGAATAGACTGGTCAAGTTTTATGAAACGTATAACGGAAAAAGTGAATAAATATGCAAGCTCTTCTCCATATATGCAGATTTCGTATAAACAGAAAATTTACACGTTTAATATTTTTACGTGCGCGAAGATTCCGTTATTATTAAACGATCAAGCGTAATTCAGGCGGTATAAATCAGCGAAATTAACGGAAAATCATGATTTTAATTTTTGCTCGGCTACGAGGTAGAAAATCGCTGCGCGTTTCATAAAAAGAAAAAAGAAAAAGTCGAGAGAAAAGAGAAAATTTGGAACATTTTACGAGATATAACGCGGCAATCGTCGCACTGGCAATTATTTTTGAAACATCTATCGAAGAAGTAAAGTACATTGATAAATCGGTGGAGAAGTTTTTCCACGTTTATCGTAACGATGTTTTTCGTTCGTTTCTTTGTTATTCGTTTTGCTCGTTAACTGCCGAGATGCTGCATCGTGGCATAACGTAAATAACGCTGGAAAAGAAAAAGTACGAAGAACGAAGGAACGGAGACGACGATCGACGCGGCTAAGTAAATGAAAAAAGCGATTCGCTTGATCGCCGATACCGAAGCATTTGCCCTCGCAACTCACCGATTGGAAGTTTCGTCGAACACACGTGCGTCAAACACGTCGCGAGACGAAGTATCGCGTAAAGAAAAATTTATCTCTCCGCTCCGATTCACCTTCGTACGCGCGAAACCACTTCTTTCCAATTGCATCGTGGTTCTCGCTGCGTCCGCTGCGCTGTATCCTATTTCACAATTCCATTAAAGCTTAAAGCCGGAAGAAAAAAGCACGTCTCCACCTATTCGATTAAAGAGGATAATCTTGAACGAGAAACGAAAAACCGGGCCACTCTTAATTCGCGAAACAACGAGATTGTCATCGAGGAAGGCATCGGACGTAAACAATCGGACGTAAACAATCGGATAGCCGAGCTATCGATTCGACGAGCGTAGAAAAAAATACGGCAAAGGGAGAGGAAAATACACAGCGATGGATCCTTTCGGGTCGAACGACCGAGTTGCTGTAGCGACCGAAGGACTGTAGGGCTTACGAGGAGAGTAGGGTGAAAGGGCGAAGGGCGCACCCATTGCCGAAGACATTTAGTTCTCTACTCCGTTAACCCCGAGTACTCTGGCACAATCGAATCAACAACGGATGGGTAATTTCCTTGGAGGACGGAACAAAGCGGGCCACTCGCGAGATATCGAGCCTGGCGGAAAAATGCACGCGGACAAAGAGCCGATAATTGTAATTGCGATCTACTAGTTCCGGGAAAAACGATTTTTCGTCGGCGGGCTATCGGAAACTCGTCGCGGTCTGTTAAACACATCCCTCGAGAAAAGATGTACAACTTTGTCTTTGAACTTTTCGCGATTCGATGACACATATTTGGTAATTTCAAGCGAATCAGTTGATAAATAACAAGAATCGCGGTAGAAATAGCAGGAATATCGATACGCGATTTTACACGACTTTCATTTTTCTTACTTCGAACTGATAAAAATTTAATAAAATGGCAGCTAGTTGTCGCATTTTATTCGGAGGAACATGATGCGTCGACTCGACAAGTCGCATACGTACGTTGCAAGCGACGCACGTTTCAAATCTCAAGAGAAGCGAAAAATGATTTGCAAGTTGAGTTATTTACCGAGACGCATATTGGCAAAATGAATAGATCCTAGACACAACGGTTGAATAAAATACTCCTCTGACACAGGACTGAGTTTATTTTGAATTGCGGCGCATTTGAAACGCGCGTGAGAAGACCGTGCATTATGGACATATTCTACTGTACATCTGGTCGCGCATACGGCGCGATCTCAGCATATTCTACTGCGCGTTTGACGATGTATACGATACGCCGCTGACGTGCGTGCGTAGAATCCTTCAACTCACTGAAGATACTAATAACGAATACTAAATTTCGGATATTTCATACGTTTTCCCATATTGCGTGTCTAGTAATAATTGACAAAAATTCGTAGTCTAGTTAATAAGTTAGATCCACGTACATTACGAGATTAAACTGGAACGAAACAAAAGAAAAAAGAAAAAAAGGGAAAAAAGGAAGAACTGCACGGATGTCAAATTCTCCACGAGATTAAAGTCACGTAGAAAATACGATCGTCAAATAGAACGTGTCAATGTATCGTGAACAATCCAATTCGAGCGTTACTCTTTTCACGAGAATGACGAATAGAGGAACTGGCAACTGGAGCGATACAACGTCGATATCGATACTGTGAATGGTCCTAGAAACAAACAGGCCTGGACGAGCTTTACTGGATTTTTTCGAAAGCTTTTCCAAGATTCGTTAATATCACAGTCTTGCAGGTACAATAGCTTTCGCCAACTGCGATTCTCTTCTCAGTTTGACAGCGGTTTTGACAATACGATTTATCGTACGAATTATACCGTATCGATCAGATAGAAGATTTGTTTCAACAAATTCCGTAAATGTTCCTCTTAATCGCAATGAATTTCTTTGTAAATGTTGAGAATTTCGGATCTTAATTCCCGAAATAATGGTATAGGAACATCAAATTTGCGCTTGGAATTTATATTAGAATAGTTATATATTTATTTGATAAACGATTTCAAAGATATTCATCGATACACATTTGCACGCATCTCACCTTCTTCCATACCAGACTGTTAACTTAACAGTTTACGTTCCATTGTTTACGAGATGCTGTGCACACACATATTTCCACACACTCATATTCACATACGTGTGTCACTACTACGCAGCTAATCTAGTCAAGCACATAAAATTATACATATTTGAATAGTTGATATAAATGCTATTTCAGTATCGTAACTTTGCTCGCACTAAATTATCACCTAAAAGCTGACGCGTATGTTTACGGCAAGATAAAAAAAAGACCGCATCGCCTTTCAAATAAATATTAAATTTAAAAACCAATAGTTTTCGTCACGTGGCAGATAAAACTGACGTTTAAAATGGTCTAGATTTTTAACGCGAAACAATTAAAAATAATTCAACTAAATGGAGCGCTAACTAATGCACAACGCAGCCGAAGGACAGAATAAATATAAAATTACATATCGTGCTAGACGGAAGCGCTTAATTCATTTTCGCGGGGAACAAGTCACTCGTAATTTTTTTAAAAACTATGCGCCAAGCGGGCGATTAAATTAACTACACGCAATACTCGAGAGCGAATGCTCGTAAATTGCATCCATGAAAAGACAAAACTGTACGTAGTTCTTGTGTCTTAAAGTTGGCTTAGTGGAAACGTGCGCGAAGGCTACTTGATATTCTAGGATACCAAATTGGACAAAACATCGCGCAGAATTAGAAATATTTCATTGGCAGAATTAATACGCTGCTATGAAGGAAACGACACGAACGAAGATCGTAGGTACGATAATTGACGAAGAGAAATATAGCGTTCGCTATGCGGTCGATGCAAGAGCAAGTCAAAATATCCAACTAAAGATTTAATTGTTTTTTGTTAAATAAAAATTGGTTTGGTTCGATTTAAATTGTGGAGGAGTTGATTTTACGGACGTTCGGTGGCATGACAAAGCGTCTATTGAAAAGAAATGTCACGATTTTCAGTATTTTAGGATACAGAATCAAACCGACGTTTCGTTAACAACTATCTGGATTTTCGACAGAGCTAACGGGAACGTTGGCAGTCGTTGGAATACTTTCGCGTTCCGACTCGATTTTCCAGCGAAAACAAAACCCTCTGTTCACCGCGAAAATTCCAAACTATCGAAATAGTTTAAAAAATGCAATCGTGTTATACGTGTTAGAAGTGAAAAAGTATTCGGTCAAGCGTCGCGGAAAGTATTTGTGGCTGAAAATCGAACAAAGCCGATTGCACGACAAAACCTATGAAACTTTGCACGATGCAAAAGGATAATTTAGTTAAACCGCGCGCGGAAACACGAGATCGATTCGCTTGGAGAACGAAGTTGTATCTTGAACCGTGGACAACGCCACTTGCGCTCGTACGTTTTCATTTTTCAAACGAACCTAATTTGCCCCAATTAAGGCGTCGTATTATTCGTATGCTACCAGATCGGTAGCGTGTTTCAGCATCGATCTGGTCCAACGAAGTTTGCCTATCGATGACGACTGCGATATTCATTAATTAGAATACGCGGGAACAAAAGGTTCGTGCCATTTATGGAAAATTTTCTCATGAAACCGGGACACCGTTGTCCCGTGACCGAATATTCCGCTCATTGTCACGCGTCAATGACACGCGAAATATTCATCGGCTGCTTCCTCGGCTGACGCGTATCGCAGAAGGTGGTCCGGCCTCGAAAGAACATTAATTAAGCTCCGCGTGTCCTTCAGGCATTCGAAAACTCGCGTATAGTCGGAGTGGGATGAAAAAAGAAGAACGAAGTCGCTGCACGGATCTTTCATTAGCGCTAATGGGAAGCGGCTGAATTCGTGCTGAAAAATCTCTCCCCCCTTCTCTCAACCCTTTCCTCTCCACCCATTGCCATCCCTTTTTTGCCAGTCGATTCTTGGGAAAGATCGGGATTAAAGCGCCTCGTCCAACAGCACATTGCCATCGATCGGAAGTTTTGCGCCGATCGAACCACCAACGTTCGCATTTGCTGATTAGCACCGCTGCATTACCAAAGACGACGAATCTCAAATACAGCATCCGCTAAACGCTGTTGTCTCGATTTACAGATTTAACCAGCACGGATTGCGAAATTTGTCTTGAATTTCCCAATGAATTTCTCGAACAGTCTGACACAAGCGTATTTTTATGAATGGAATTATTCGACAGTTGGAAAACGAGGCTTTGCTTTTTCTAAGAAAAAACGTCTCGCACGATCCGGGAAGCCCGGCATAATTTACCATGGCAGTATTGGAAGCGCATAAACGAACGATTGTATCGTAAATAAATTTGTATTCGTGTGCTAAAAGATTCTTATTTGTTGGAATGTTGAGAGTGTTCGTAATGTAGTGAAATTTGCGATCTCTTATTACGTATAATATCGGAAACGTTTTTTTAAAGAGGTCGACGGCCGTTCATAATGCTATCTGGAATATTTATAAGCGATGATATAAAAAGCGGGTTCGAGGAGAGTGATTTTAAAGTTTAATCTACCGCTATTATACTACACACTGGGAAATATTAAAGCGGAAGGATTTGTTGTCGTCATAAAAGACCCGCAATTTACTATTCACCGTATAAACAAAGAACCCTTGGAAAACGGCTTTCATAAGCACGACGAATTATTAAACCGTGACTACTCACTTGTCCGCGGCTGATGCGCGGTGATTATTTTCTAAATGGAGCGTCACAGTCTATTAACGCGGAAAATTTGTGAAAAAGAAAAGGCAAACTCGCGACAAGAGAGTCACGCGTATTCGAACCGATATTCAAACTATAAAGTGCAAATACAAGAGATAATTTCGCAGCGTATCGTATTGACAAAAATTCCATTCAAACGATACTTTCGAAATTATATTGTATTATTGGCTTGAACAATTTCGCGTGAAAGATGCAAAAGCGTCGATTACTCCTTGTTTCATAGGTAATAAAAAATACGCATAAATCTTTCTCCGATAAATCCGTCAATTTAAGCGACGTTTTCCAAACACGTTTCATTGAAATTCGTTTGCGTTCTACCTTTCTCGATTCTATTTTTACGCTTACAAATCTGACGTCGTATCAACTTGATAGAAGTTTGCAACGTACAGTAACGTTGTGACGCGAAAATAAATAGAATCACCAATGAATTTATCATCAAGCACTATACAACTACGAACGAAGTTGTGAATTAAAAATGGAACGCGCATTCTCGATATCTATGTTGACTTATTCAAGTCGATTCTGTTTCAATCGCGAATGACGGAAACGACGGAAGAAATTGTTTGCTCGCTGTCTCCAGCATTATTTATCGAGCAGCTTCACTTAGGTTACGCGTCAATTTCTATAGATTCGAATTTCATTAAAAAAATTTCCTGTTGGGAACATCTCGTAGAAATGAACAAAGTTTTATCAATTACAAAATCCTTCGAATCTATATTTATTTATTTTCGCGTCACAACGTCACTGTACGTTGCAAACTTCTATGAAGTTGATACGACGTCACATTTGTAAGCGTAAAAATAGAATCGAGAAAGGTAGAACGCGAACAAATTTCAATGAAACGTGTTTGGAAAACGTCGCTTAAATTGACGGATTTATCGGAGAAAGATTTATGCGTATTTTTTATTACCTATGAAACAAGGAGTAATCGACGCTTTTGCATCTTTCACGCGAAATTGTTCAAGCCAATAATACAATACAATTGACATATGTATAATTTTATGTGCTTGAATAGATTAGCTGAGTAGTAGTGATACATGTATGTGAATATCAGTGAGCGGAAGTGTGTGTGTGCGCGGCGTCTTGAAAACGAAGGGATGTAAAGTGTTCAGTAAGTTAACAGTCTGGTATGGAAGAAGGTGAGACGCGTGCAAGCGTGTATCGATAAATATCTTTGGAATCGTTTATCAAATAAATATATAACTATTCTAATATAAATTCCAAGTGTAAATTTAGCGTTCCTATACCATTATTTCGGTTATTAAGATCCAAAATTCTCAACATATACCATATACGATGTTGACGTCGAATGAGAAACGATACATTTTAATCTTTATCCTTTACAATTATTATTGAGATATAATTTTGTGTGCTAGACTAGATTAGCCGCGTAGTAGTGTACACGTATGCGAATATGAGCGTGCACAGCGTCTGGAAAAACGAATGAATGCAACTGTTTTGTTGGCAGCGTAATATGGAAGATGTTGAGACAAAGAGAGTGCTGAGACGCGTGCAAGCGTATATCCATGAATATCTTTAACATCGCTTATCAAATAAATATATAACTATTCTAATATAAATTCCAAGTGTAAATTTAGCGTTACTATACCATTATTTCTGCTATTAAGATGGAAAATTCTCAACACTATGAAACACGCAGCCGAGTATATATACGGTGTATTTATTGCCCTTTCTCGATAAGTCGATAGAAAACACGTTGGTTGGTCTCTCAGGGATATTAATAGTCTTCGTTCAATCGACGAAAGCATGTCTGCATAGAAAGCACTTCCTTCGATGTACGAACGGAAGAAATCGAATTAATTCGTTGTCCGATCGCCGTTGCTTTGAATGTAATAATTCATTTAGCCAGACATATCCAATCTCTTTAATACATTGTTACGTTTGTATCAAAAGTATATTATCGTATTCGCGTTTGTAAGGACAAAAGTGAATAAATTTGCATTCATCACTCTTCGACGTCGCGTTGAAAGATTGTTCCTGAATAAGAACCAATCTATTTAATATCTAGTCAACGAGTCTCTTTAAATTCTCAATTTACCTTGTTCGCTCCCCTTTTCCCGGTTAGCTCCGTAAAAAATATGTTGCTGCTCGAGACGTGGCTCTCGTTCGTAAGTATCAGAACGTTCGATAGTTTCACGAGAAACGTGAAATTTGAGTCCTGGAAAACCGCCTATTTCTGCAAAATATGGGAGGAGCGAAACGCTACAGAGGATATATCCGGAACTGTAACAAGTGAAGTCAGCGAAATAATCCCATCCAGGTCGTTGTTGCGCCGGAGTCCCCTTATTTTCCTCGGTCGCGACAGCGCAACGTTTCATTGGAAAGAAACGCTGCGACAAGGAAACCTTTGTCCTCCGAGTTCTTTTTTTTCCCTCCCGTGTCTCGGCCTTCCGCGCGCGGAACCGACGCATCCAACGAGGTCAGCGCACGCCTCGTAATCGAGGTCGTCGCAGACGTTCCGGTTCGCCATCGACCATGTAATAAATGTACAACCAAGACGTCATTTGTTTCCGAACATTGCCTCACGACGAGGAGAGCAGCGGGCAAACGGTGGAGGACCATTCGTCTTGTCGGTCGTTTTTCATCGGGGCGAGTGCCAGCAGCCGTGGCGCTGATGCCTTTCCTGTACCAACCGAAATGACGTTCAACTGCCTCCTTAAGCTTGTACCGCGAATATATGAAACGAAAAGAGAGGACGAGACAGATAGAGAGAGATAGAGAGAGAGAGGGGGGAGGGGAGAAAGAAAGACAAGAAAGCTGCAGACAGGGTGCGGCAACTCGATTTTAAGTGTTACTGTTTCTTGACTTCTTGCTCGCGCTTTGACCGCCACTCTCGATCTTTTTCCACGCTTGAGAAATGACGGTAAAAAGCTTGACAGACCCGACCGCGGCGAGTGCAAAGTAGATGCAGTAGAGGGGAACTGACGTTAGTCCTACGAGCGAGCGAAAATCATCGGTACACGCGTCGAAATGGGCGTCTGTTGAGATCTATCTGCTACGTCGGTGGTTAAATGTCCGATGTTCCGGCGTAGCTTAGGATTATACGATGAAGAGAATTTTAATTTTTGTATTTATTTCGTTGCCCGTTTCGAAGTTACACAGCGCGGTATATCTAGAAAACCAACAAGTACGGCGACTGTTGATGTCGTGGAAAGTCGTGGTTTTCCTTTTAGCGCGAATACAAATTTAATATTCTTCGCGTTTCGTTCGAGTTTCTAGTCGAGCTTTTTCGCGGTTGAAATATTTTTGGTGGATTATTGCGTTGCGCGTATCCTTCTCTCAGTACAGGACCTAATTCTTTCGTAAAAAGTTTAAAAGCTTCTTTACGTTTGTAAATTTATCTCGTGCTGTTTGAACGAAGCAACTTATATCTCGATAAATGCCGATAAAACGGTATGGTAGGTGCTTCCGAAGATATAAATGGTTTTCGAGAATAATTTATTAGTATCGTGAATCAGTTCGCTGGGAATCAGTCGACGCCACTTTGACCTATTTTCCTGTGTGCGACTTTCACAAAGAAATTCAACAAATTTACATAGGATGCCCTATTTTCATCTACGAGCGGATTTATCTCGAAAAGTACATTCAATCGGAAAGATTGAACGAACAGACCCTAAAGGAATTCTGTGAAATCATTAGAATTCCGCGGAGGAAAATCTGAAAACGGGAACGTTCAAGATGTTTCACGATATTCTAAGTTTCTCCTCGAATTACGTTAACAATCTCGTTAAGAAAATAGAATTAATCGACTTGCATAATTTGTAAGATGGTCTCGAACGCACTTTCAAAATTCGTACGATCGTCTCGTAACCGTGTTATCGTATTTAATCCTTCCACGGTTGAGTATATTTTTTCCAAAATTGGTTTATTCACTTTATCCCTGTAAAGCATCGACAAGTTTTTCAGAATGGATTTTTCTCCCTACAAACTTTTATTTTCCAATATCTGCAGTATCTTTGAAGCAAAAGTAGAGGTTACAATATAACGTGAATTTTACTCTTTTCTTTTCTTCTTTCTGTTTCCCTTTTCTTTTTTCTTTTTTTTTTTTTTTTTTTTTTTTTTTTTTTTTTTTTTTTTTTTTTTTTTTTTTTGGTAAGACAAATCTTTTCTGTTTTAAAATCATCGTTGAATCGGAGGAACGAGCAGAGTCGTAGCAGAGGAGGCATCCGAAGACTGGTTGGGAAACGCACGCGATATTAGTAGCTGGGCGACGTGGATTAGTAACTATAAGGGCATATAATTACCTATCTTATCCAGAGCAACGGAAACTTTCGTACTTGTACTTTGCCGATACGAACTTGTTTAATCAAGGAAGTACATCATGACTGCGCGTGATAGAGAGTTTCAAGAAGTACATTCGCTCGCTATTAGGCGCGAATCTTTGGATCAAGTTTGCCAACTCGAGAAGAAAGATCTTGATCTTATTGACATACCAAGGTCATCTGTCTCGAACTTACGATCTCATCGATGAGAAGCTACCTCGTCAGAAGATTAATTTTAACATCAACGTTATCTCGGCTTCGCTATCGAAAATCTCTCGCGGATATATTCGAATAATTAAAAGACACATCGTGGTACGGATCTTTTCTCTGGCTTTGCTGACTTTCCCTTAGTAAAAGAATTTTCCTGTGGAAAACGGAAATTAATTTTCCCATCTTTATTCGTGCTAAATATAAAAGTAGCGTAAAATATGAAAGAACGGCAAATCTGAAAGACCAAAGAATAGTCTAATTAGAGTCAGGAAAACCTGTGGTTGTTGCTTTAAACGGCGAGACAAGTGTCCCGCAAAAACTGCAGAAATTGCATGAAAACGTGCAGCCGCATTTTAACAATTCTTGCACGGTAGCGAGGTAGATTTTTAAATTTGGCGCACGTCGTCGAAGAATACGCGTAGAAAGTTAACTGGATGGTTAACCGAATCGAGTAACTTCGTAAACGAAGTACGCGATAAAGAAAGAAGAAGGAGGAAGAAGCGTCAAGTTGTCGTCGGAGGAAAGGATCGATTCAACTTTTACTCGATTATTTCGTTTTCGTGATACAGCACGTAATTTGAATAGATCGAAGATTTTCCAAACGTTCGTACACCTTACGAACCGATATAGATCTCCTCGAGTCTACAAAAAATACTCGATTATTAATTCCTAATTTTTCTTTTTTTCTTTCGTTGGACGAAGGTCCAACATTCGTGTGATTTGTTTCAGCGATTTATTGGGTTGTCCGGAAAGTGTCTTTCTTTTACAAACACGTCTTTCACAATGTCACACGCTCAAGAAAGCCACCCACCCAGTAATCGGGTAGACGAAACATCCTGCATAGCTATCGAAACAATAACCAAACAGTAACGAAATAGCCGCCTCTGATACATATCCGACGATAACCCCTCCAAAGGGACTAAAAGCTCAATATAAAAACCCTCCTAAATTAGCGTTCGAGATCATTCTGTTGTAACGCTTTAAACCGTCACTCTGTTGGATTTATACGATAAATTCCATTATCATATATAAAGTTCAATTTCTTTACCTCATTCGTGAAACGTTCGAACCGCGACGCGAGGAGATCACCGCCGATCTATCGGTTTCGTGATTTCTTGTGCCTCCGACGTGACAACAACAACGCATCTTTATACAAACATGAAACCTAATCTATCGAACGTTGTGATCTTCACGTTGATAGAACAAAATGGACCATACGTAATTCGATAAAATAATGTAAAACGGAAAATGTGCGTTCATTATTTCTTTGTGAAACGAAAGAAACTTTTCGGACGACCTAATAGTTGGTAGATATCCAAACGTACATATTTATGAACAAAACTGGTCAGAGATCTTGAGATTACGTATTTGTGAAGAATTTCAAGAAACAAGTAGCAGAGTTTGATAATTAAATTGTTTAAGTTCGTGAGTTTCGTTCCAGTTACGAAGCTCACATTCTACCAAGTTCTGAACATATTCGCGGTTTATGTGTTAAACAACTCTCAGATCGTATTTACGTTCTTACCTGTCTTCTTTGCACCTGTAGTTATATTTCTCTCGAGTCATAGTCACTTTAAAAATTAATTTCTCAAACTGGATACGAATTTTGCTAAATACGTATCTACGGAATAAACAAACTCAAATTATACGTCGTCGTAGAACATTGTTGTCTCCTGTTCAATCTGATGTTTGAACATCGAAATATCGTAAATGATACACTCGTAACGTACACTGACCATCATTTTTGGATAATGAGATTTAGTATAGAGGAAAAGGGGGTTTGTATAGTCGGGTAACACTGGACTAATTCTCTGGCAAGGCGACATGTTTCTCAGTAACGATGAAACTTTCCACGTAATCCTCTCTGTAATCCTCTAGCCGATGCGCGATATTAAATCTCACGAGATTTCGTTCTCCCAGCAAGTCTCTATTTTACAAGACACGTTTTGATATTAATTATCGCAAATTAGTGGATCGTTTAGTACCTTGATTCTTTTCTTAATCGTTTTCGATATCGAGTTCTGTTCGCGAAATTCTAATAACGAAAGTAATTTCCGCTTTGAAGCGTCCGAAAGGCAGCAACGAGCATTCGATTACGATTAATTTCATAATTTTCCAGTTTTAGTACTGAACGCGAGATAAATTGCTGTCGCTAACAAACGATATCGTGCTGTAATAAATCCATCGGTGTTCACGATGTTATCAAGTACGATACTCGGTGCAAGACAATGCTTAATCACGGTTCATGCAACGTTTAATCGTTTGTCTGGCAATACGGAACATCGTCACGCTCGGTATGTAAATTTCCAACGAAAACAGAAGCAAACGTCGATCACGTTAAAACCTACAAACTGTACTTTAATACTTTAATCCATCGCCAGAGAGATATGGAAAACGGTGGTGGCTTGACGTGGATTGATACAGTGCTCCACTATCCGACGAACGTTTTGTCTACCTGTTAGTTATCCCTGTGCTCGTTGCGACCAGATAGTACGACCTCACCGTTTCACTGTCCACGCTCTCGCGCTGTTTGTTCTGTTTCTACCGTAGCGAATCAACAACTCGCTACATATATAGTCGTTGGCAATCGCATTTTGCACAGTCGAAGCGACGAATCGATGAAACTGCGGTGTCTGCATTCCGGTTTCTCTATGTCCATGTGCATCGTTTCGGATACCATTGTTCACGAGCGTCGTATGCCTTACCAGCGTCTGACCAAAAGTATCCTGTTGGTGAGAAACGCGGATCTAACAGATACATCGTTGAGCTTGTACGAACTTTCGTACGAGGACTGGAAGACAAAAGAATGCAAACAGCACTTTGCCATTACGCGTAATATGTTTGGCGAAGTGAATACGAGGCAGATTATGTTTAGAGTTTTATTATCTACTTTTCTTTTCAAGATAAAACCTCTCTGTTGATAATTCGTAATGTTGTTTACTGTAACGTTGTTGTATAGTCTGTTCGAAATTGTGAGTAGCCGTCCGTTTATGGCACGGACAGGTTCATTCCCTTTTTCAGAAAATTCCGAATTACATGTCCTCTCCGAACTGTAAACCTAACGTAGTATCGTGGACGAAAGGCCTAAGAGATATCGGGTGAACCATAAACAATGTCGCGAGAGAGCCGAGGTGCCGTCAGTCCTTCGATCGAATAACGAGCGGATGCGGAACACGTTCGTGATGGGTCTAAGAAAAGACAAAGGATGCTAAGGGAGAAAGACGAATTAACGGGCAGTGTCAATGGAGAAGCCAGAGAGTGTGAATCGAGAAGTCGGAGAGCGCGAGTTGCGTCGTCGAGATAGCGTTGCTAGTGTCACGACCGGCGCACTTCAAACCCGATGGACTGATTTTTTTTATTTTATTTAGTCGACGAACAATTCTTTTACAGAATTTTCAGTAAATGATGGACTGACGACGGAGATAAAGATGTGGCGGCGACAATGTATATCGCCGAAGTGCCGAATGAGCGAGTCACCAATATCCCAACGGTCTTTCCGCCGAATGTTCGAGACGAAGGCGTGCGTGGCAACGGTCGCGAACGCCTAACAAACGCGTGGACAGTGGGAATGTTGAGGGGTGACAAAGAAAAAAGAAACAGATCCGATGGAAAGTCAAATTGTAAGAGCTTCGGTCTTGGAAAGTCGCGGCTGGAGTTCGGAAGTAAATTGTGGTTAGTGTAAACCAAGTGTTAAGAAATAAATTCTCTCTATTTTATTTTTTATTTTTATCTTTTATTTTCATTTTCGATCTCTCTTTTTTAATTTACGTGACACTAGCGTTATCGAGAGAGTGTGGTCCGCGTGAGAGAGAGAGAGAGAGAGAGGGAGCGTTGGATCCGTGGTGACGAGAGTTGCAAATTAACTATTTAGTTGTCTAAATTATAGCACGTTATTGTATTTAGTTCGCGTTAAACAACCATCGTTTCCTGTTTAATCAACGTCTGTACAATCCGTTCGTTGTAAATAAATTATAATAGTTTACGATACTACGCTAGTGACTCCGAGATCAGGTAAAAAAACCCCGAGAAAGGACCAGCCGGAAGGGCACAATGGACAGACGAAACCCAAAGACTGGTAGGGAGAAACAGCAACGTAGGAGGACAGTTCATCATCAGACATGGTATCGTGCGTAACATCACACGTTACTTTTATACTGTTGAGAAGCATCTTAATAGCCGAGATAATGGTATATGAACACTAAATTTACGCTTGGAATTTATATTAGAATAGTTATATATTTATTTGATAAACGATTCCAAAGATATTCATCGATACGCGCTTGCACGCGTCTCAGCACTTTCTTCCATACCTAACTGTTGACCGATTGAACAGTTTACGTTCGCTTGTTTTTGAGACGCCACGCGCACACATATGCTTCTACACACTGATATTCACATACAAGTAGCACTATTACTCATCTAACCTAATCTAGCACATAAAATTATACATATCTCAATATATACAACAAGTGCAAATACAGTTCAAGATTGATCAAACACTCGATCTATTTAATCTCCTCCACCTTGAGCGTTAAGTCATTCGATATCGACCGATCGGTTTGACCTGACCGGTTGCTCTTTGGTCGAGAATTTGCCACACTGTTTGTAGTCTACTCGTGTATAACGGTATATTTATTAAGAAGATTCGAATGGCAATGGTTATAACGCTTGACAGGATTTTACAGCCAGTGGAAATGCAAATATTATTTCGCTGGAGACAATCGGCGAAAGTACATTTATCGAGAGAAGTAGTCCGAACCTCGCAGAACGTTCACGACAAAGTGTATGCACAGCGATCGTTATCGTCCTTGATTTAGTAGGAAAGTGCAATAAGCTAATGTACGTCGGTGTCTGACCAACGACTGACATTATCTACTGTTCATTTGCGCGGCGCGGCGCGGCGCGCTTCCGTCTACCGTCAATTTCCAGACGCGCGAAATTGTTTCGGAAACGTGATGCATTAACGAGCACCTGAGGAAATAATACTTTCATCAAGAGCTGTGAAATCGCGTTCGAATGGCCGCGCGAATGCAAAACGGCAATTACTCGAGGAACAGCAGTTTGTCGACGTCCTTTTTTCTCCAGGAGGATCATCGATCTTCGACTTGAACGAAGCTAAATCGCTCCCATTTGTTATTAATCGTGTAATATTTATCATATGCTACGTAGAAATCGTTACGTAACGTAGGAAGAAACAGATCTCGTAAAGTTTACCGTACAATTTTTGACTCGAGAGGAAGTTCGCTCAACCGAGAGATCTCTGGCAACTTCTCGCTTCTAAAAATACTTAATAGCTTTGGATACTTCGCTTCTTGCGCCAGTTTCCGTTCTTAGACACTTTTAGACACTTCTGGACATTATAATACTTTCAAAAGACCGCGAAATAGCGAAAATTGCACGATGAATTCATTTTCCATTTTAATACGAAACTTACAGTAAGTTCGCGAAGCGAAGGAACAACGAACGAAAGAAAATATTCGTCTTTTTTAAACGATATTTCTTTTCTTACATCTTAAATACTTGCGAAGATCGAGATACCACGTTTAAACGGACCTCTTCTAAATCATAACGACATTTTAAGCTAAACATCGACCACGTAAAAATTGGTTCGTCGATAGAATAGACGAGATAAGAATGGACGAAGAATCTCGAACGAGCTGAAAATCGTAAGATGATGGCGATTCGCGAAGCTATGCGCGCATTATCCGACGTTATTCGCTATGGCGAACCAACGTTGCACGGACGCTTTACAATCTAAAGAGTCTACGATGCTATAGCCAGCGGCAAGTTGTGGCAGCGACAATGACCATTGTGTCCTGGGTTGCTCTCGACGCAAAAGTACGTCTCTTTACACTGGCTACGCCAGAAAAAATATCTCCGTCTCGTATAGCGTGCACGTGGAAAAAACTTGAATTTTAATCGACTTTGATTATCGTCCTTGCATACCCGGTAAGGCTCGGCTTATCGAACATTATAGCGTTCAATTTTCCTTGAATTTCGTTGAATTTCTTATTCCTTTCATTCTCTGTAGAAAATATAGCGTGCGCTTGAGTCCTTATCGCGTACGATTTGGTTTGTAGGGTAATCGTGAAAGGGTTCGCGATGTTTTGAAAAAGAAGAATTATTAGCAAATGGAAAAATATCTAAAAAGAGGAAAATTATAACAAAGAATTAATGATTCTTTCGAGGTAAACGATATCTTACGGATGCAAAGGAGTTGTTGGGAAAAATTAATATCGTTATTCGAGCAAAAAGTAACAGGATACACAGATACTGTGTTCAAAATATAATATACTTAATTTATCTGTTTCATAAACCAATATTCGCAAAAAAAAGGACACGCACAAATCATTTTGACGCGTACGTCGCTCGCAAATAATTACCCATAAATAAGAGCACGAATCTATCGTATCGTGATATATAGGTTCCTTTTTGATGAATTCCCTTTTAAATTTCCTTTTATCGAAGCGTGAATTACGGTACGCATATATCTGCAGTTGACAATAGAAAAGACTGAATTACGAGTTTTCGCGAAACTGATTGACTAAACGCGACAAATGAAAAAATGGAAAAAGTCAGTAAAAAGCTTCCATTAATTGTGCCAAAAGTTGGACATATTTTAAGCATTAAACGACTGGCGCAAAGTCTATCGAAGTTATGCACTTTACGTAGACCGAATTGTTCGTAATATGGTGAAAAATTTCGAACGTATCGGCTTCTTGGCCGGGCACCAGCTCCGAATTATCAATCACTATCAACACCGATGAAAGGTGACATTAATCCCTGAAAGCCACGAACCGCTACAGACGTTCGCAGACCTTTTAGATTTCTTTCGGGGTTACGACATTTTCTCCCATCGTTCGCCAACTTTTCCCTAAACGTATAACTCCTTACAAGGCTGTGCAGATTCGAAAGCCGATTTCCTTCAAATCGATTTGCACTTCGTGCCCGTGATCTGCTCGGCCGACGTGTTCGCTATGATGGAACTACTTGAAAACTTCTATTCGAGGAAGTGTCTTTCATTGATTGAACTAACGAGCGCAGCATCTGCTCCGATGCTCCGCATAATGACGCTATTTAGAATAATCGCGAGTTTTTTGCTTTATTAGCTTGTACAAATTGGGATAATTCTGCGCCCGTAATTACGTCGACGACCTATCGAGACTACGTTCAAATTTGATAATCGCGCTAGTAATAGGGAAAATATTTAAAAATATAACATCGTTATCACGAAACGAGCGTATTATATCTTTTTTTTTTTTTTAAATCGTGATTGTTTCGTTTAGTTGCAACGGACTTTAAATCCATTAAATTAATTCCAAGCTACCTCGGTCGTAAAGAGCGTATCCCTTCTTTTGCAGAATACTTTGCTTTTTAAGAGGAAGCTTGAAATAACAAGGGAAAAGCGATTCGTTAAAAGAAGAGGACAACGAACGAAGAATATCGAAGAGCGTAATGCTAATTAAAGTTGGAAATATCGTTGATAGAGACGTACTTTGCGGTAATGTTATTAATCATCGTCGTGGTTCAGGTATCGATGTTCGTAGAGCCTGAAAAATTTCTCCTAAAAGTTAAAAGGGAATTTCATATCTTCTAAAACTCGGAAGAGCGTTCGATTAATTTGCTATGCCGCGTAACGTCGAATTTTCCAAACGTCTAAGCTCCTGTTCTCGTTCTTTCGAGTAAAACGATCAGCTTATTGGATAAATTTTTCGTTTTACGTCCACGTGTTATTACGATTTGATGCAAGAGCTCTCGCCGAAATTACACGTCTTTCGTTTTACGTGTTTAGCGTAATGTAGTGTATCGGTACAGTTATTTCTCCGCAGCTCCGTCGCGAAATTGCATCGCATTAGTGTGTAAGTGGCGCTTTGAAGAAATCCCTTCGACGCGGGTCGAAATTGGACTTTCATGAGGATTTCGAGGTAGATAGTTGCCTGGCTAGCAATAAACAGGCCGCCGTAATGTCAGCCACACTGTGTACGTACAATGATTAACTTAACTTAACACGAAAATTTCTTTCTACGGATTCGTGTCAGTGAAAGAATTCTTCGATAGAACCATCTCTCGATGGTTGCAGATCTCGGACGTACGTTACGCGTACAATTTTCGTATTTTACGACGCGCGACGCTGCGTACAAGATGGTAAATCGTTAAATAAATATAATTGTAGCGGCACATGAGTTAGAAGACATTGTTGTTTTGCCTCGGAGTATCGAGATCGTCAGGATACGCGTAATGTAAGAATAAATAAACTGCGAGCAAAACAATGCACGCCGCTACGTGCAACCATAGAACAAAGACGAATTTGAATTATAGTATAAATAATAATAATAATAATAATAGTATAAATAAACGGACGCGATCGCAAGGAAATGAATTACAGTCAGTTATCGATCAGTTATCAACGAATATCAGCGATCTAATTAACGAGTCATTAGCGATCCTATTTTACGACTTGTACACTGTACGAGCGTCTCAGCGAATATGACCAGTATACTAATTTATTATTTTAAATATATTCGACGATTTCAACAACGAGCAATCTCGTCCATTAAACCTCACCGACCAGGCATCTTCTACGCATAAACCTCTACATAGTTAAGATAGAGGAAATTATCCTATCTCGTTTTGATAATAATTAAAGTATTTGTCGGGTCTTAAGCCAAATCGCGTGGAATAATTTCCTCGCAAACTTTCGACTTACGCGATTTCCTTCCACGTGTTCTCGAACGTTGCCGGTTAAATTAATATCGAGCAATCGAACGATTAACGATAGACGATGGATGACCGCGTACGTTTTGTCGGTTCGACGATTTTGATACGAACAACTGTCATAGTTGTCCCAATTTGTTTTCCAAAATATTAAATTCCACTAGCAGGACAAGACGATTCTTCCGAGCGTAACTTAAAATTATCTTCTGTATTTTTTCCAAATTTCATGGTCACCGGTACAAGGCGTAGCCGCTAAAATTTTCCCATTACGTTCCGTTAAACATTCGAGTCTCGAATATACAGACAGATATCAAGTTTGCAGATTATTCGTCGAACCGCTCAAACTCACCGTAGTCCGAGCTTTTTCACTTTGCTCGTTTACTCATAATACAGCAACATCGTTGGATCGCATTGTATTATCAAACGTCGAGCAATTAAACGCGCCAATTGTTACCACTAACGAGCGATCCGCTCTCGTTATCGTATCCATTAACGTGCATGAAAAATCTCACCGATCTACCGATCAAACCGGAAACCGCGTTATACCTCGATATACTAGTAACGACGACGACGACGACGACGACGATCAATGGCATCGATCGAAGAATTTCATTTGTCGAAGTTACAGTCGGAAATTGTGGCTAATACGGCTGTTCGGGTCGAATCTAACCAACGATCGGTAATTTACAAGATTAAACCATACAACGACCGGTTGCATCGAAGTTGATTCGGAGCCGCGGTAGCCAGTCGTTTGGTTCGCAGTCGATCGATTACCGAATTTCCCACGTAGACTATGAAACCGGACGTCGGTGGGATGGATTGACCTGAAAAAGTCTCCGAGTTGTTCGGTCTGATGCACGTACGAGAGGCATTATGCCGCGCTTGAATTATTATCGAACGTTGTCAAAGGATCGAATCCCTCGGCCGCTGGGGAATGCGCTCGTAAATGGCTCCGAGCGCGAACGCCCGTAATTCTGGAACGCGTGCATAAATAGGTAGACGAGGATGGCTGTTAACGGCTTTCCATAAAAAAAGAATATCGACGAAGAGCCACTTTCTGAGGCCTTCGGATGGAATTTTTACGCTTTGTCGCACGTTTCAACGCCCGGTTTCGTTACTGTTTCTTTCGAACAACTTAGCGAGGTTACGCGCTTAACGAAATTTCGAGATTCACCAAACTAATTTCCTACGGTTACTACAAATTCAGGGACACAGTCAGTGGATTAGAGAAACTTAGAGTAGATTAGAGTAGATTAGAGATAGTTAACGCAAAGTCAAAATGATTGGTCTCTAAAAGAAATACGTAATAATAGAATATTTGTATATTTACTGATTTATTGCTTTCTTACAGAAGCGTTATGCGGTATATTTTTGGTATTATTAATCCATCTATGACTATGCTCCCTAAACGAGGGTTCGCACATTTATAAAATCGTAGAATCAGTCATTTTCACTGCTATGGTATTTCTAGTGTTAAATTTAAACTTCTAGTTAAATAGTATTTCCTTGTTGAATATAGTATCGACGATAAAGTTGCAAACAGCGCTTTAATATTTACTCTCGTAAGCGAATTAATGTCAGTTTTTGTAGATATTCAACATAAAAAGTCCATACGAATCGAACAAAAGAATAAATAATACGTTTGATAGATTTATACAGGATTTTACAGGGCAATCTGGATTTGATCGATATTTGTATTCCTCACTGTGTAGACGTATATTCGTAATAAATAAATTTTGCTCAAGGAATATATGGTAAATAAAAGAGGAAAAATTAAACGAAGAAGGAAGAATTAGAAAAATGTGAACCGCCAAAGGGAAAACGATTAAAGGACTTTGAGGATTTCGACGATAAACGTAGAGGTGTGGGCAATTCGGCAGACATCGTGGCGGAATTTCGCTTGGTTAACCGCTTCAACAACTTCCGCTCGATGAGGCGACAAATCACGCGTATCTGCGCGCACCGTTCGGATAAATTCTGGCGTGGAAAGTGGCGTGCCAGCGCCGATATATTTCTGACGGTCGAGTGGCACTCTGTAGTCGAGCGAACGGTCTCATGCACGCGATTTGCATACATGCGTGGGCGCAGGTGACGGCACGGCGCGGCTCGTAGCACGCGACTCGTCCACACCATCCAAGTCCTGACCTAACGTTACAATTTCATTTGCGACACTGTTCGTTACTACTATCGCGCTTGGTCTACGTTTCGTCTCTGCGATCCACCTGTGGAAGGATAAGTAGCGAACACCGAAAACCCAGCTCTAACCGAGTTTTAGTTCTTTAGTTTAGTTCGAGTTTAGTTTTGTTCGAACGAATTTTGTTTCTATTACCGGGTGAACGTGTTACTAGCAGCGCGTCGCAAGTTTCGCGAGGATCTAGCACGCGAATTTAACGGTTCGTTAAGGATTTAGAAATCCCGTTGAATCGATATTTTTAAGCATTTTTGAGATTCAAAGTCAAACTTTGTTTGTCATACACTCTGTTGCAGAATTCTGTTAAGAACGATGGTAATACACGTTAGGAATTCGTTGCCTGCCACGCCGAAATCACACGTTTCGCTCACGACGCCACGGGAATATTTTTATTATTCGAAGCATATAATGGCAAAATAATAATAAATCGACGATGTGAGACAACGTTCTTCCCCGATGGACCGTTTATCTTATTGACGCGTTATTGGTAACAGTTGATAGCGACGTATTATAACAAGGTTTCGTTTGTTTCAACAAACCATTCGCACTCGATATTTCGTCGTAAGCAAAACGTGCAAAATATACAGTCGAAACGCGTAGAAGATATTAGTAAACGGTATTACGATTATTTTTACGATTTCGACGAAACATTCGGCCGAAATGGTAGAGGTAAAAAAAATTATGCTTGCGATAAATCAACGGTAGTGGTAGATCGCAACAGAGGAACACGTGCCGTAGATTTATCAGATCAAATGGTAGCGTATTCTACGCCACGTAGAAGAACCCTCGAGTGGTATATAAAATTAGCTTTAGAGTTATCGTTAAATACGTCAATTTCAAACGCGACGATACTCCATAAACAAGCAACAAAAACAAAAATCGAGGTATCGGATTTTAGAATGGCACTCGCGATGCACCTTACGCAGTGCCATTCACCGGAGCCGTGAAATATACTTATTCGACGAAGATCGCGACACGAAATGCGGAAGAAAGAAGGGCAAGCGTATCTGGCAGGAAAATTTTGCAGAATGGTATTAAAAAAATGTTAAACAGTTAGGATGAAAAATTGCTAAGAATCGGACGAAAAAGGTGACCACCTATCGTCCAGATATTTCGTTATTTCGTCGTAAGCTCATTGTATATATAACAGTATGGTATGTTCACACTTCTAACTTCAATTATATGATTATAAAGCTGCATTTACGATTATTTTCTAAGGTGTGTTTATAATAATATTCGTAGATTACCCCTCAACGATATGGATGCAAACATAATGCACCGTTAGATGCAACGTTTGTTCTCATTTCTTTTTATCGATGTTCTAATAAAAATGTTTAATCGTTCAATGGGCACTTTTTGTTTCAAAGTATCTTCTATTTATCGGTTATATTCAAAATGCCCCAACTCTGAATTTTTATACAATTTTTACAATTGTAAAAAGTTCGATCGCTCGGGTCGCCAATGACCACCGTGGCGTCACAGGAGAAACCGTGGCCGGTCAAGTGGCAGTCAAAGTGTTAAACATCGTCTCGATATGAAGGGAAAGATATCATAGGTTGACTTTTAAAAATATTCCCACTTTCGAAACATAATTTTGATGTTGTTTGACGACATAGTGAATTTTAAACTTGTTTTTTATATAATACGAGACACGTGTCTTATCGTGTTCTTCGCTTCTGGTCCTCGTACGCGTTAAATGTATTTCTACGAAAGAAATATGTGTTCTGTGTGTCGATTCTTTGTAAAATATTCGTAATAATTTTAAAGAAATCGTAAAATAAAGACCCGTTCGTATTACAAGAGGCTTATTCGCGATCGATATTAACGTCGATAACGTAAGGAACTTTTGAAATGCCATATTTTTTTTCTTCGCTTTATTATACAGATCCGGGGAGTACCAACAAAAAAACTTCAAGTACACGATGTCGTATAATTTTCCTTTCTGTCCGCGGCCTACTTTCCGCCATAGAGAAAAGAGGGAAATTTGGGTCGAGCCGGTAAATTATTTTACACTTAGTAGATTTGAGAAAAGCTTTCTTCCAGACCTATTTTCGACGAGCGAGGAATGAAAATTATCTTAAAGTAAAAATCGTTTCGACAAAAATTCCTCGAAACAGAGGAATTACACCTCTTAATATCGCATCGTTGAATTTCGTTTCCTTTCCGTGTCAAAACTCTCTTTCGTTCCTCTCTTAACCGCTAATCGTCGTTTCATAATTAATTATAATCATCGTTTCTCGATATTAATAAAACTGATGCAATAAATTTAATATCGGCTTCTACAAATATAACGGGAACTTAGTTTTTCGATTTCATTAAGCTCGGTTACGAACAAACGTAGAAATCAGCTGTATATTTATTGTCTGCGTATTCGCGCTTTCTCAATTATTCTATCGTGTTAACCACGAACTACCTTTGTTCCCCGTAGCTGAACAAACAACGATTAATTTTACAAACTTGATCCGATATGTACCTTTCGATCCATTTAACGGAATTTAACGCGACTTTTAACCGTATCAACGAAAATCTGTCGTTCCTTTTCTTCATCGTCGTGAATTTAATTACGTCCGCTCGGTTAATTGCGAACGTCGGTCGCGTTTCTACCGACGATCTAATCGACGGAGAAACGGATCAAAGCGCAACGCGATTTTCTTTCTTCGTTTCACGGCCGGTCAATACCGAATTAATTGGAATCACTCGTCGAGGAGGTTGGTCGACATCGAGAGATCTGCAATTAAAATTTAGCCATCGTGGCATCCTTCTTTTCGAAATATCTCTTCCAGTACCCCCTGAAACGGAGTGACAGGAGATTCAACGTCGTTCAATCGCGGTTATCGAACGATCTGCGAATAATTTCGCTTTCCCTTTAATCCGTCGTTATTTCGATAACGATCGTTAACGAGACGACGTTTTCTGTGTTCTTCGTAAAATCTATTTCTCGTTGGCGCAACGTGGTCGCTGCGTCTCGCTGTTATACGCCGTGGATCTGTTTAACCGATGAATCCGCTACTCGTCGTTCGTTGTAATCGTTGAAAGAGCGGTCGACGAACGAAAGAGACGATGAAACGTGTCTTGACCGTTACGATGGAAAATAGCCAGTCGAGAGTTCAGTTTTCAATATCAGAATTTACGCTGCGTACGTACGTTGTACAGACGATGTAAAACATCGACGAGAATATTTTCGATATTTTACATATCTTTAAAGTTTCATCGTTTATACGCTCAATTGGAATAATATAACGTATTCATTGTATAATATTCTCTCGATATTAACAAGTCGAGTGGCACGGTGCTTGTCGGTGAACTGCGTTATTAAATTTTGCAGAACGATCAAAACGAAATAAATTTCATGAGCTGAAATTTTCAACAATGCGAATGATTTACGCAACATTGACTGGCAAAAGTGCGCAAATACGATATAATATTTTGCGACAAACAAACAACACCGTATATTTCGATCTATTGACTGACGCTCCTGGAGCAACATACGTATACGCGTAGAATTTGCGAGGTTTAATATAGAATAAACGTGTTAAGGGGGTGTCTTGAATTAGAATGTTCTAAAACAGCGTCTTTTTTTTTTAGAAGGGACAGAAAGAAATGAAGTTATTGAATTTTCAAGTATGGTTTTATATATATTTAAGGAATACAAAAAAATTATTTTTAAAGTATAATAAAAAGAAAATTGTAACAGATTTCTAAGCCTGTGAAAGATCCACCTCGTAATTCTTAACCGAAACAAAAAACTAAAAGAGGATTAAATTATTATATATCTTCCTTCTCGTTGAACTAAAAAAGTTCGTGAAAAAGTTTATGTAAATAATTGTTATAGCACCTTAAAGTCTATCTTCTATTTTTTTTTTTTAAGACACATTTTTTGTAAACCCTCCAAAATTTTTAATTTCACGCTATTTTCTGCCTTTTTTTTTAGTCTTTCCTCTCTAAAAAAAAAAATCACAAAAAGACGCTGTTTCAGAACATTCTAATTCAGGACACCCCCTTAACCCTCGACTACAAAGTTTGAAGAACCGCACCGCAAGTTGTTGCGATAAAACGCCGGATGATAAGAGCGACGTAGGTTGGTGCATATTCATTGAGAAACACGTGTAAAATCGTGAACGTAAAGTAGAACGATGGCGTAGAGAAATCTCGACCGATTAGCAGAAAGCCCGTGGAACGAAACTCGTTAAACGATACGATTTACTTTCGCTAAGCGGACCAGGCTTAATCAGCTTTCGTTCTCATTCGCTGAAATTCCATCCTGGTCGCGTTAACACGTAACGCTCGCGAAAGCAAAGTGATTAACTGTTGAATAAGGGCGATGATGCTCGTATTCAGACGGCCACGATTTCAGAATTATTCATCGTGGCAAACGTTTCCGCTCGTCGTATCTGGCCACGATTGTCCTGCGTCGTTTCACGCGACGATTAATTTCAACGAGATTTCGACAGCAACTCGTTCCGCCACCGAAAAACCAGCCGAGGCACGTTCATCCTCCTTGACAATATCGCGACGCTTCCAATTATTTAACGACGTATGTTTCAAATCGATCTTCTTTCAACTCACGCGCAAGAGTTGATAAATTTTTGATAAAATCGATAAATTATATACAGGGTGCTGTTAACGTGGCTAAGCCAAGATTACGAATATCGCTAAAAATAGATGAAAATTGCAGTGGATTAAATGAAATTGTCTCGTACGATGCATCGTATCTCGTATCTCGGCATTGGATGCGTTTCGATGTCCAAGATAACTTGCATATTTTCCATTACTAAACTAACCGACGCGTATTTTTCTTCCTATAATAGTTGTGCCTGAAAACGATCATCAGTTTTTTCGGTAATTTTCAGTTTAGTTCCGAATACTTTCTTTTACACGGAATAAAAAGACGCATCGATCGGTATATAAATAAGTAATCGTGAAAGCTGAGAACAACACTGAAAAGTTATTCATACTTCTGCACTTTGGGAAAAAGCGTACGCGACTTGTGACGCACCACTCGAAACTATTCAATTTTGCTTGACGAAACTTTCTCTCAACGTTCGAACGCCTATGCCTTGGCTCGATCGCGGGAAACACTCGCTACATTTCGTTTCGCGTTTGATTGCTTGTTCTTCCCGTGTCGTACATTTCTTTTCCCTCGTTTTTTCTACGAAACCAGCATCAAGGCAGCGTCTGCGATAGAATTCCACGTTGGGAGAAAAATGGTTGCTGAATTGTTCATTCAGAGAGAACTTTTCCGCTCGAAAGTTTCTCGTATTAAAGCCTCGTTCTATACGGCAATTAACTTCTCCGGCGTTTATCCCGATACTATCTGCTACCGACAACTATTAAAGCACGGTCTAGCTTTCAAGTATACTTGTTTTCTCCTACCATTAGTTCCACCCACCTTTTACAGACACGTCTTCTACAACGACGCATCTTTATACAAACATAAAACCTAATCTATCGAACGTTGTGATCTTTATCTTGATGGAACAAAATGGATCATACTTAATCGGATAAAATAATATGAAACGAAAAATGTTGTGCATTCGTTAATTGCTTCTAAAAAGAAAGATACTTTCCGGACGACCTGATACGCGTTATACTACGATCATATCGTTACGAAGAAGATACAATCGCCGGTTTAACGTTACTTGATTTTTTAAGCCTAATTATTCCTCGGGCTGTAAATATAATTCCCTTTTACGAGCGTAACTTTTTAATATTTTCAAGCGCGCTTCAACCCGTAATAAACACGAGAAGTGGAATGAAAGCCACGTTGTAATATTCTGGGGAATTTATCTCGCTACGAAACGTTTCACGCACAGAATATAAACTGATAAATGTGTGTACTAATAAAATTTACATACACGCGCTTTCTATATTGTATTTCGCAACGTTAAATTCGTATTAACAGCGGTGTGTAATAAATAATGGAACGCTAATTGCTTTGATCGACGAACATAGAAAATTGTACGGTTAATTAATTATTTCAGCATACCTTAAATACTCGCTAATGATACGGAACCTAGTCTGCCGTGAATTACGAAAATTTTAAGCTTCTGTAAGCCTTTTAACAGAGCCAATAGCAGAGGTGCTTTAAAAGTAGAATTAACAGTATCGACAGAATTAATGGACGGAAGAAGTCTTTGACGCGTAGCAATAAAAGTTTGAGTCGAAATACTTTTTCGCGTAACGAAAGTTTCCGATACGACCTATGCAACGACGTACAATTTTTCAGGAAAATCCTGCGCTCCAGATTGAAGGAAATACCGGTTGAGTCGTGACAGAGGGTATAGGACGCGTGTAGCCTTTGCCTTTCGGCATGGCGGTCGCAAAGGCGGAACCACATAAAATGTCTTTACAATTCGTCTTGGTGCCATCCTAACGTCGTTCCTTTTTCTCTGTCTCCTCGTATCTGTCTATCCACTTATCTCTAACTTTTCACGACGTAGCTTACAGATCTTACGGCACATCTCACGCGAGCTTTCGCCGCTCTGCACAGTTTATTTGCCACCCAGTTGTAAAGAAGTTCAACAACAAGGAACCAATCCCTCCCGAAACGAGATTATTACGAAACATAATCTTCTCTTAGACTTTTGTTCGGATCGAAATGTTTCTTCAAGTATTTTGACATTTAACTCGAAACGATCTTACGAACGTCGTTTCAAAATGGACAAAACGAGCTGATTTATTCGCTTGACGTTCGAAACGAAAAGAAGAGGCGAGATTTAATTTTTCAATTCCTTAAAAATCGACGTTATCATCGATACGATAAATCGTATGATTCGCTTTAACCATACTCGAAGAGATCGTTTCGCGTTTAAATATCTACACGCACGAAACGATTATTCCTATAGGATACCACTTGCTATACTTGTTATCAATTATGGTGTTACTTTAAGATCCTGTTTCGATTAAAACACAGTCTGAAACTTGGGTTATAAATCGAATTTCTCGAAAACGATCTTCGCAGCAGTTACTCCTCGTCAATTTCCGCGAGATTAATAACTTTTGCAAATTAAAAGGAGGTTTATATGGTAAAGTCAAATCCCTTGCCATTTCAAGTACCGTGAAAACTCTTATTCTCGCTTCGATCCTCTTTAATGATGAAAAGCGCGTGAACAAGGCGGCAAATAATTCGAAGATGAACGCGAAATTACTAATTCACCGTTGGAAATTCCAGCAGACACTCGAACGCGTTCAACGCTTTTCAATTATTTATCCGTAAAATTCCTCCGAATAAATTCCAGCCATTTTTTTCTTCAACTTTTCTCATCATTCGTTTGAAAAGCTGCAGTAATATTGTTCTCTCCGACCTTAGGAATCTCAGTGAAATACGCTAACGATAGGGCAATTATAGCTTTCAACTTGATCGTATATAGGGCGAATATCACGAGAAACGGAACATTTACAGTCGGAGACGAAGATACGCAGAGCAAACAGAGGAAACAAGCGTCGACGAAGTTTCGTTAAATATAATTCGTTTACACAAAACTGTACACATATATGGCGACCTGTTCGTGGTAGTCGTAGAGTAGTTGAATGTAGAGATGTCGCTGCTGGGGTACTGTTGTATTTGTACTAATTTTAGTAAAAATGGGACACGCTTCGACAGGATTCGTCGAACCTGAATCCCGAATGTTCGTAACCAAAGGCGCTAACCACTGCTCTACCGTCGTCCAATGTTAGCCGCTATCACGTTATGGTATTTGTTGTCGTGAGCCGTCACACATACTTCTCTCAATTATTTGCTACATAATCTGAAGCAGAAGAGTATATAATAAATAAAACCTACCTGTGTTATTTTCGTCTCCGACCGCTTTATTTGTTCTCGTATGAAAAAATTTGTCAAGACAGTTGCGCTATTTCAAAAGTATTACACGCAACGGTGAAAAAATTCCGTTTTCCGGATTATTTTTTCGACTTACGTACTCTGTTTTACACCTCAAAAAGGAAAGAAGAGAAAAAGGAAGACCGAACTAGGAGAGAGCTAGAAAATTAAGCAGCCAGCAGCAATGGCAAGGATAGTAACCGCGTTTATTTAGCATGGACCGTGGCGGAGTGGTCGGTCGATGGAGTTATATCGTAAAAGGCGGCTGCGAAACGAAAGTTCCGGTGGCCGTAGGTTCGAATAGTTGGACGGCAAGAAAGTTGGCTGTAACTTTCCCGCTAGACGAATCACCGCCATGTTCGACTCGATTTCTGAGCTTAGCCGCGTACATTGATCAACTCCCGGGGAGCTGGTAATTAAACGTGCCCGCTTCCTTACTCTTCGACTTCCTATCCCCACGCGTCGTTTATTATATTAAAACGGAATCGTAGATTCTCCGTCGTGGCGCACTTAATTGCGCGGCCCGGGCCGTTATTCTACCGTAAAATATCTACCGATGAACTTTCCTGATCCGTGAAGATACTCCATCGATCTGACGAACCTGAAGACTAAAAGCTTCCTCGAAAGCGTAGACAAACGAAGGTACGTTAATCGGTGCAAGTATTATTATTATGGAAAGGCGTGAAAGTATAAAATTCGGCGAATATGCATCCTCGAACAGTTATTTAAACAAGAACGACGAATAACGGAATAGAAATTAAAACGAATTAAGATTTTTCAAAGAACCGAGGACTCGGTAATTGTCGCAAGAAACGACGCATCAACTATTGGTCGATGTAACGTCGACAATGGCAGAGCCAAATATCGTAGCGTGTTATTTGTTGAGGTTGTTAGATGTGTGAACAGAGGAACGCGTGGATAAATTGTAAAGTAGAAAATATATTTTGATACAGAAGCGTAAATACAAGTAGGAATATAATTCGAGTTGGTCCAGATGCGCACGCTAGCAGCGTTACCCTATGACTGAAAACCCTGAAGCCATCGTCGCCTGTCTACAGTTTATGGTCTGCCTCCGTCCCAGTCTTTTGTCTATACGCTGCGGATGGCTTCAATGCTTGAGAAAATTAAAAACGCCAGATGTAGAGTTTTCTTAGAAGTGGCGACCACTTCGACATTATTGTATCTTGTTAAAGAAATTTCCCGAAGTATCTTTCTCCTGTTTAATCCTCGAACGTTGTACATTAGAAAAATATGAAAATTGACTAGTCCGAGCGAAAGCTCTATTGTTTCTATAAACCTGCGATTATGGAAATCCGTTACTCGTCATCGAAGGTATTTGCAAGCAAATATTTTAACACCGTCGAATGAAATTGGAATAATCTAAAGCGAAATACGTGTAGTAACACGATTAGTTCTTAAACATTGTATTTTAGAAAAATATGAAAATTGACTGCTCCGTGCAAAAACTCCATTGTTTCTATAAACCTGCGATTATGGAAATCCGTTACTCGTCATCGAAGGTATTTGCAAGCAAATATTTTAACGCCGTTGAATGAAATTGGAATATTCTAAGCGAAATACGCGTAGTAACAAGAGCTTTTCCCATTTAGTTCTTGAACGTTGTACATTAGAAAAATATGAAAATTGACTAGTCCAAGCAAAACCTCCATTGTTTCTATAAACCTGCGATTATGGAAATCCGTTACTCGTCATCGAAGGTATTTGCAAGCAAATATTTTAACACCGTCGAATGAAATTGGAATAATCTAAAGCGAAATACGCGTAGTAACAAGTGTCTTGATTAATTATCTGTACAAACTACAATTCCGACGTCCTGATATCCCGAACTTCGCGATCAACCCTAAAGGGGCGCTGTAATTTCATAAACACACGATCGTAAGTTAAGATCTTAATCGATGTGAATCTGTCTCTTGAATCCGAATGTGTCTCTTGAGGATATTACCGCCACTCTCGTACATCGATATAATTTCAATTATTACTAATATTACGCGATTATTACTAAGTCCGAATACTCTGTGTAACGAGACAGGATTGTCTCGCGTCTGTTTTGTTCCAACACGACAATGGGGACCAGCTGCGGTATGTAATTATTTGTAGATTGAATCTGGTTCAATGATTCGCTATGAGCAGTTGCTAGACGCGAGATTATACAGTTTCATTATACAATGTTTTAGACAATGACGAACTAGGAGAGACGCGTCGTTGCTTGAATAGTTCAACTTAATTGAATCCAAGCGCTGTAAACGACAGCGTGATACGTAAGAATTTCAATCGCCCAAAGAAGAATTCGAATAATTGGACAGTCTATAGAAATTGTTGCGAAAATCACGATTACGGAGGATATCTATCGAAATATATCGTTGAAGGCGTAAGATCGAAAATATGAATTTCGCTTACGACGACGTAGATACATACATAGTTGGTTCCACCTGTCCAGTTAAGCAAAGTTGACGTGAATTTATGACTTTCGATGACGCACCTGTAGCATCTGCAAGCGGTACATTTTCCCTTGATTTTTCGCTTCAATTTGTCGTGGATTTATTAACTTTGCAACTAAACGAAAACAATACGCAAGGCACGATATCGCGAAAAACTTTTTTAATTTGCGATACTTCGTAACGAGATTCCGGGGCGTTAAATAACAGTTAATTATATGTACTTAGTTTTCACCGACACGGCTAGCGCCGTTTTTTTTTTTTTTTTTTTTTTTTCACGCGACGAATGACAATGTTCAACTCGGCAGATAATTAAAACGAAACAAAACTGTCCTTCGTTCGTTTGCCTCTCGTTTTCTTCTTTCCAAGCTTGTACAGACCAATCGTACGATTTATAACGCTATAAAGGAATAAAATCGTAAATATATTTGTCAGGGTGCGAGCCTGGTTCATGAGTTACGTCATGCTTTAACGACGAGGCGGGAAATGAGGCTACAAAATGGGATTAAACGAGTAAAATAATTCGCCCTGGAAAAGGAAAGAGACGATCCGCTTCTCGACAAAAGCGTATTTAAACGCGTCCTCTTCGTCATTGGCTTTCCCCGTATTTGTTCTCCGTTACTTGGAAATGTTCGCATAATAGGAGATCTGGTAACTCTGCAAACGCTCTTCGTAACGCATGGCTTGCAAAGCGATTTTAATTCGATGTAACGATGTTTGAAGAGCGAATTCGCGACATCGATGTTTCTCGGTAGAGATCGAACTAAATAGCGTATAAATCTTGATGATTCCTGAATTAGTATTTCTTCTCTTCTGAAATAAATTTGATTTCGTCATAGAATCCGATAGAGAGAAATTGTCGTGTTACAACTGAAGTTGCTCTCCTCGGTGGAAACATTCTATTTGGCATTTCTTCGTTGTTTAAGATACTTTGACGTTAAAACGATTTCCTACCGCGTATTTTCTGTCTTTTAAAATTACGAGATTATATCGTTACGATAACGCTGCTAAGATTATCGTTACGAGACAGCGACTGAATATTTTATTTAATATTCGAACGAAGAAAAGATGGAAATGAAGAAGAAAACGACGAAACTTTGGTTCTTTTCAATTTCGCAACGCTAGATGGAACATTTTAACCGAAGAAGATTTTTTGAACATCGAAGTTTAATATTCCACGCAAATATTCCATTGACGCCGTCGTTTCGTTTAAAATCCTCAAGCTTCTTCTATCCACTTCTCGTCTTCATTCTCTCCAGGAAAAATTAACTCACAAGTAGAAGTTTGCCGTATCGGCAGTTCACTTTGCGCAGAATTTCTCTGAAAAGCGACCGTTTGAGAAGAAAGTTGGAGAAAACCCTTTACGAGAAACTTTGGCAAATAATAAAAATTGCACGTGGATTTGTCCGAAGCGTTTCCGTCTGTAACAAAAATTTCGAAACGAAGCTAACGCCCATAGAGCGTGCGAATACTCGGAGGTGCAAGCGGGTTAAGAAGTTGTTGAAGCGTATTTTCATCGTTGTCGCTCGGTCTGGCGGCTGAAACGCGAAACAATCTGACGGCGAATTTTCCCGCAGGTAAATCACTGATAAACTCGTGAATCAGGCAGCGGAACGTACGCGTCGGACGCAGAACGGCGTCGACGCCATCGAAAACGACGCGCCATGACGTTGCCACTCCGTTTTTCATCGTGGCTCGATACTTTGGCCGCGTACCCAGAAATCAACGTTGGCGATACGTCCGCTCCTCTTCGGTCTTTGACGTGTCGCTCGACATCCTCGAAATTGCTTTTATACCGTCTATTCCTTTTTTTTTATTACAACTCGTCCTCGTGCAGCTTTCCTTTGATCGATCTTTTCCCTCGTTAAACACGTTGAAACGTTCGTTACGAGTCGCGAGTTACAAGTTGGCGATATCGATAAATATTAAACAGCCTTGCACAACAGTAACTAGTTTGGTAATGAAGGAAGTGGAATTTTGCAAATTTCACTATACTTGCTACAGCTATAAGATGATAGAAGAAAAGTATTTTATAATCTTGTAGCATCGTGGACGAAAGGCCTAAGAGATATCGGGTGCACCATAAACAATGTCGCGAGAGAACCGAGATGCTGTAACATCAACCACATCTCAATCCGCATCAGAGACCAGGCCGCACACCGAGGGTAATTTTCTTAATAATCTCAATATTCTCAAAGAATCACCATAAATCTTGGCATTTTCATAGTTAAGGTCCTTCAGACCAAAAGAAGCATCTTTTATTTCTAGTGTTCCTTACATTTATTGTTTACCACGGGAAGATACGGGAAATTTGGTTTTTCTCACGTTCGGTATCTTCCGTTAGCAACCTTCTCTCTCGAGGGCGGCTAAGACCCTTCCTCACCCAGCAACCTAGAAAATCAGCCAATTGACAGCAAAGTCTATTTCCCTCGCTCCCCTAATGAATACTTGTCCTTAACAAATCGGCTCATCTCGTGTCCTTGGACACACCCATCGTTAGTTTTCCTCCGCCACAACATCGTCGCTAAATTTTACCGATTTTCCATCTTTCGAACAGTCAACGTCTCTTTACCGGGTTTCTACCCTTTGATCAGTCGCCTGCTTAATTTATATAAAGTTGTTAGGGTAAAGTGTAATTTATACGTGTCAATTCAGTGTATACTCAATTCTGACTATTAAGTGCATAATAAAGTGCAATAAAGAGAAAGTTAATAGTTGCGTTGAGGCTCAACCTTCTTGTTTTTTATAATCTGAGCTGTGACTTGTGAGTTTACGTGACAAACGGTTGCGAAACACGTGGTGAAGGGACAAAGGGATGCTAAAGGAGAAAGACGAATTAACAGTCAGTGTCAGTGGAGAAGCCAGAGAGTGTGAATCGAGAAGTCAGAGAGAGCGAGTTGCGTTGTCGAGATAGCGTTGCTAATGTGACGCCAAGCGCATCCCAATCCACATCAGAGACCAGGTCGCACACCGCGGGTAAAATGGCAGCCAGATGTCTACACATCCTTACTGGGTACCCTAAATAGTCTTAGAGACCCACCATAAATCTAGTCGTTTTCATAGTTTAACAGATGCACCTTGGTACGTTACCAACGAAACGATACATCGCGACCTTAAGATACCTACGGTCAAAGAAGAACTATCCAAGTTCAGAAACAGATATAATATAAGAGTTAACAACCACCAAAACCCATTAGTTACCCAATTACTTGATCGCATCCGCGGACTAAAAAGGCAATACCCCTTAGATCGAAGCATTAGATTCAACTATTATAGAATCAAACATACTATAAACTCTTGTAATCCAAGTTACAGTACCACGCCAAAATAATTTACTTAAAATTCTGTATGAGAATTAATTGTAAATAATCTACCAAATAAAAAAATAAAAAAGAAATTTTCATAGTTAAGGTCCTTCAGACCAAACAAGGATCTTTTATTTCGAGTGTCCTTTACATTTATTGTTTATCACGGGAAGATACGGGAAACTTGGTTTTTCTCACGTTCGGTATCTTCCGTTAGCAACCTTCTCTCTCGAGGGCGGCTAAGACCCTTCCTCACCCAGCAACCTAGAAAATCAGCCAATTGACAGCAAAGTCTATTTCCCTCGCTCTCCTAATGAATACTTGTCCTTAACAAATCGGCTCATCTCGTGTCCTTGGACACACCCATCGCTAGCTCCCCTCCGCCACAACATCGTCGCTAAACTTCACTTATTCTCTATCTTTAGAATAGTCAACATCTCTATACCGAGTTTCTACCCTTAGACCAAACTGGCGTATTTAATTTATACTTACGCATCAGTGTAACTAGGTTCTATATAAAGTTGTTGGAGCGAGTTGTGATTTATACGTGTCAATTCAGCGTATATTCAATTGTGATTATCGAATTCATAATAAAGTTTGATAAAAATAAAGTTAATAGTTGTGTTACGGCTCAACCTTCTTGGTTTTATCATCTAAGTCTCAAGTCTACGTGACACTAACTGTTACGTCGCGTAAGATGGTCCGCGCGACGTCCCTCATGGTCTGACCGCCAAGGCCCACATACCTTCGCACCGACCCCCAATAAACCACCATAAACCGACTCTTTTTAACTTCCTCTCAATTTGTACAAGTAATTTAGGTTTATGGCTGGTCCTTGAAACAATCCTTAGGTTTATTCCACGCTCGTACAAATTACGGAGAAAGCGTCGGTTTGTCTAACGGAAAAGCAGATGTTCCCAAGAACAAAGACACCCATGACCGACGTTGGCAGGAAAACTTTCTCCTCCTATTTTCCTCATTAACGTTGGCGATAACCAATGGGCATCGCGGATCGTTACCCTCACTTTCCTACCGAAAAGTGTGAACAACGAATCCGCGTTCCTAGTTCAAAAGGGCACACCCACACCGAGCTTTCCTCCGCAGGAACACGAGACGCGTCCTCACTGTCTGTCAGTCAACTGTCCATCAGTTAGTCTGTGAAGTCAAACTGTCTATTCTAAAACTCCTCGTGAGTCAACGGTCTGTCGGTCACCGGTCTGTGAAGTCAACTGTCTGTTCTTACAACCCGTGGATCAACGACTCAAATGTCTGTGCAAAATACCTCCCGGGTCACGCTCGCTCCTAAACTCATGCGACAGTCAACTCAACCGTTCTTGCAACTATCGGGCAGTCACTGTAACCAAACGACTCAACTTGTGTGCGTGTATTAGTTGTTACAAGTATATATATTAATAAGACCGTAGACTACAGTTTTATTCCATTTGAACTACCCCTATTATTCCACAAGAAATACGGGGATCGATCTGTTCGTGGCGTCGATTAATATAATCGTAACGGGAATTTACGACTCCCGTTGACGCGTCTCCTCGCGATCGCGTCTCCCCGCGACTGGCCGAAAATACACTAACGTTGTCGAGAGAGTGTGGTCAGCGTGAGAGAGAGCGTTGCACTTGTCACGTAAAGTTAATGATAAAAAAAGGAGTAGCTGAGCAATAACTTTACTTGACTGTGTTTTTATAATTTTGTAGGCTTTTATTCGCGAAAATGATTAAGTATAATATCACAATGAAGTAGCGAAGTTAAAATAATTGTTCAAATCACGGCCAAAACTGTACCCAAGACTAGTCTCATGGTCGAACGCTTGCAGTTTTTATATGTTGCGTTTGTTGGAGTTGAGGAGCGAGGAAAGGACTCTGATTGGCCTATGTAATGTTGGGCCATGTGCAAAGGTCAGGTCAAAGCCTAACTGTTCACTGTGAGGTAGTATGGAATGACGTGGATTCGGGTATGGTCGTTGTCACAGATCCGTGCTGACGAGAGTTGCAAATTAACTATTGAGTTGTCTAAATTATAGCACGTTATTGTATTTAGTTCACGTTAAACAACCATCGTTTCCTGTTTAATCAACATTTGTACAATCCATTCGTTGTAAATAAATCATTATAGTTTACGATACTACGATCTATAGCTCGAATACGACGCTGTCGCATGTTCGAGGAAAAGAGCGATCTACGTACAGGAACAATACGATTTCTATTATAAAAGCAAAATTATCCGAATTTTTACTTGGTGCGCTTTAATCGTGCTTTCGTTTTCTGTTTGCCTTTTCTCGTTACGGTCGGAAGTAAATTGAGAACAGTAAAAGAACAAAATGCTTGGAAAGACGTAAAACATACGTTGCCGTGCTTTTTTACTCGCGTTGCGCGGCTCGTTTTTCGTTGCACGGTTAGAAAAGAGTCTCGAAAGTACGACTCAAAATAGTATAGCTGGCTTGCATACGTTCCACTTACGACCGCAGAAAAATTAGTAGCGCTTTAAACGAACGAAGAACTTATCGTCTATAGAGCGATCGTTTCGTTTGCTACTTCCGCTTCGATTACCACGGTTTACAACTGTTTGCCCCGAATTTTTTCCAAACTGAAATCAGCGAAAGAGAAGTTGTACCGAATTAGGCCGTGTGAAAGAAGTTGCGAAAGAACTTGCCGAGTCTGTAAATGATCGACTTTATGCTTGCGCAATGTTTTTACTCGTTTTCTTCGCGAAATATTCTTCAGGTAGCTTCGACACGCGTATTCGGCGCACGTTTTCTCGCTCGTAACGATATCGGTTGAGCGGAATTTTGGCGGAAACCTCGTCTACTTCGCTAACTCGCGTTTTATACGAGATTGCTCGCGACAAGAGTTCCCATCGTACGCGAATATTCTCAACAATTGGAATTGATATTTCTAAAAGACAAAGAAAGAAAAATAAAATTAGAAGCTGTCGTTATATCGAAGACGCGTTCGAGTTTCAAGATTCTTACGTAGAGACACGGATTCGTGATACGACTGGTGCACGTAAGACGGAGGTTTGGAAAATCGAAGCCGATAGAATTTCTAAAATTGAACAACGTACGTTCGACGAACGAATCGAACGAATATGGATAGACCGAAACTGAATTATCGAAGCGAGAGCAATTGCTCGCGTTTAAATAGAACTTACTTTGAAATCGAGTGATGTTGTTGGTGACGTGCCCGGTGACGTTGTTGGTGACTTTGTGGCTGTTAACGGGGTGCTCGCGCAATTGAGTCGTCTCGCAATGTTGCTGATAATTGCCGATAACGATCGTGGTCGTCACAAGTACGAGAAACAACTTGGGCACCCAGGCCGGTTTCGTCGACATCGTCCTCTGGTTTTCGCATCCCCCGAAGCTTCTGATATTTCGCAGCGTCCGTTGATTTTACCGGACCACCGACGGAAACCCAATCCCAGCCGTTCCGCTGTCTCTGAAATCCAAACAGCGGTTTGAAAGTCCAACAGCGGTAGCCATCGCGGTGTTTCTTCAACGTCTAAAGGAAAATTCGCGAAAGCGAATATCCGATGAACGCGCGTTCCCGCCAAAAGCGGCGCAGTTTATGTACTTTGCGGAGAAAGCGGCTTGCAAATTGATATTTGCCATCTGCCCGTTTGCAAGATTTTTGCCAGCTGATCTTAATAGACGAAGGAAGTTGATACGGTACCGAGGCGAGTCTGTTGGTCGAGAACTGCGGGAAAATTCGGAGCTTGGTTGGATCACCAGCGACGGTAGTTTGTCCATTTTCCGGAGCGAGTGGAGGATCAATATTTACACGACAAAGACTTTCTACGACTTCTGGAAAATCGAGATAAGAGACGGATGGAAATAATACGAGATGGAATAATTAGTAGAGCGCGGATATTTGAGCAGCGTAAAATATGTAAAAGAACAGGCGAAATTTATGCGCATAACGAAATATTCAGTTTTTCGTTTGCGAAAATATTCCCTATCTACGAGATAAAAATTGTGGCAACTTTGCGATGCAAATTTTTTTTTTATCGTTGCTCCGGTTTATCGAAAAAAGAAAAAAAAAAAAAAAAAAAAAAAAGAAAAATGACATTCTGCGGCCAAAAGATAATGGAAATATATATTTCAAACGCTTGTCGCATGTTTAATTTAATCCATCGCTCAATCTGTGGTTTCTCGAATACGAGTTACGCTTGTTCGATATCAAGCATCGATATCAAAATTGTAAATTTCCGCTTCGGTACAGATCAATAGCGATATTATTTTACGAATGTAGGTCAAACTATTATATTTTCATTTTGTAAAATTTGATGCGAAACTCGATACATCGGCACGCAAAGTATAATTACTCTATTCGTTTCAGACACTACGTTACGTTGAAACGAGATCTGCTCGTAAACTAAATGTAACGTAACGCATAAAACGACGCAAAGCAACAGATCGTGCGAACGTGCTGGTAAAATCAAAAGGACCCGAGTTTTCATCGAAATAACAATTTTATTTGGCAATTTCGTCGACGGCGAAAATAGAATCAACGTTTTATCAAAAACTAACGATGATGATAGGACGATGAATATGGCGATAGCGAAAGGCGCGATTACCGATGGAATCGTGTTACGTCATAGAACGCTTTATCATAGTCAGATAACTATTAACACAGGCAATCATACGTAGTTGGTAATAACGTTGTCGAGAATGCAATAATAACTTGAATTGCGAATGGAAGCGCGTTTGGCGTATGATTCGGTTCTCATTGATCATAGTTATGGCTCGATTCCCTCCAGATGAACGCGAATTATCGGCAGAAAGCCTGCAACGATGGATTAAATGCAATCGTCGAGCGAGATACACGATTTTCAGGAATATTTTCACGAAACGGTTATACGCGTGGTACGTCGGTTCGCGCAAGTTTCACAAACGTTGTACGATTTAATCCGCATAATAAACATTTGTAGCCGACAGTCAATTTGCATTTCGTTAGCGAAGAAAAATTGCGCAAGATGCAAATGGAAAACACGAGCTTCTCGCTCTTCCGTAATCCACCGCGCTCTTTACCGCGCAACGCGGTATAAAATTTCAGCAATCCCTGGCAATTTACTTGCGCGCACATGCTTCTGCACGATCTATCCCTTACGAGATAAGCTGCTCCTCGGTGCAGTACTTAGAGAACACGAATGCAATTTCGCTGCCGCGTCTCGAATCGAATTTACCGTTACGTTTACAGCTACGAGACAGGCTCGCGTCGACGGTTCAACGAATCTTGTTGCTGCGAACACGCGACACAAGCGACTCTGTATGGATGTCGATCGTCGAGTCAACCTGAGACCAAAATGAAAATGCAGCGGGGAAGAAACGCGCAAGTGGACAGGCGATGGAAGCGGATATCGATGAAGTTCGATCGAACCAGCGTTGTTAGTTTTACTTATCGTTTTTAGTTTTATATTCTTACAGCATATGGATCGTTTGCCGAATAATTGAAATTAACGTTCTCATTTTTTTAAACAATACGAGTTGTTTAAGTTAATACGAACTGTGTCGATATCTATTTCCACTATCTGTGCCCGAATGCACGCGTCAACGTGATGCATTAGATAGGACGCGATCAACGCGACAAATTAACTTTTGGGTCAAGTAATTTTTCAAGCGCGTCATCGTTTGACACGAGCGGTCGATTCTAAACGATTTTTCGCTAGCGCGTAAATACTGTCAAAGTCTCGTTTCGAAAAGCCGCGATCATTCAAAGCTTGTAAAGCGACGAACAGCAGAGGACAGGGACGGGAGAGACGACAGGAGGCGGCAGCTATTCTAACGGAGATGTGATCAAAGTACGAATGCACGCCATTGCATGCACCCTACACAGATGAAAGTATCCGTCGATGCACCGCACGGAACATTCGGCAGCCCGACCGAGAATGATCTATTCAAGCATCCAGGTCGTCGGCGTATCCCTTTCATCCCCGTGGCATCTCGAAAAATCGCTGAAACTCCGTGCAACTTGGTCGAAGATCGACGCGAATTTCGCCGATCAAGAAACACCCATTCTTCCTTTGACACGTTCGCGAGAAAGTTTGCGAGAAAGGATCAGGGTTTCGCGAGTAAATGCCGATATTTCGATGCAGAACAAAGGATCCTTTGCGATCTTAAATTTAAGGGATCGTAGGTTAGAAATTAGCCAGAGTATCGATATATCCTATGATCGTTTGAAAAGTTGCTTATAGAATTGCCTAACTTTTTGTTATTCGCTTACTACGAGTTACAATATATCGACTGTCAAGTCCAAGCTCTCGTCTAGTTTGCATTGCTTGACTCGAACAAGAGTGCACGGTGTACTGCGTTTGATGTTTAAGAAGAGACGAGATATATTTTCCTCGCGTGGAATACAGAGGAATGAAAAGCGGAAATAAAGATCAGTTTAAAATCAGAATATCGAAGAAGATATCTCTAGGTTTCTTAAACTTCAGCGAGACTTGTACGGAAATTTTGATCGAATTCGCAAAGCGTAAAGATTCGCCAGAATTATCATTTGAAAAGAGACCGTTGAGAATTGTGGATCTTAATCGTCGAAGTGGTCACCACTTCTAAGAAAACTCTACATCTGTTGTTTTTAGTTTTCTCAAACACCGAAGCCATCCACAGCGTATAGACAAAAGACTGGGACGAAGACGAACCATAAACTGTAGACAGGCGACGATGGCTTTGTAACGTCAATTCACATCACAGACCAGGCCGCACACCGCGAGCAGGATAGCGCCCAGATATCCGTACATCCTTGCAGCGTAGCCTCGATAGTCTCAAGTACCCACCTGAGGTCTTGGAATTTTCATAATTAAGGTCCTTCGGACCAAGCGAGTATCTCTTGTCGAGGGTTTCCTTTTACTTTTATCGTTTACTACGGGTTAACACGGAAAATTGGTTTTCCTCGCGTCTGGTATGTTCCGTTAGCGACTTTCTCACGAGGGTGGCTAAAACCCTTCCTCCAAGTCCACCAACCTTCTTATTATCCAATCGGAAACGGTGTCTACCGCCCTCGCTTCCCTAACCAAAATTGTCATCAACTAATCCAATAGTCCCGTGTCCTTAGACACACCCATCCCTAGCTTTCCTCAGACACAGTATCGTCAGAAAAACGCACTTATTCTCTATCTTTAGAATAGTCGACATCTCTTTACCTGTCTCTACCCTTATAACAGTCGCGTACTTAACGTATCAGTGTAACTAGGTCTTACATAACGTGGTTGGAGTGAATTATGATTTATGTGTGTCAATTCAGTGTATATTCCATTGTGATTGCTGAATTCATAACAAACTTTAATTAAAACAAAATTAATAGTTGTGTTACGACTCAGCTGTGTTTATTTTATCACCCTACCCTCAAGTTTACGTAACAGCTTCATGGTTTTCAGTCAGAGGGTAATACTGCTAGCGTGCGCATCTGGATCAGCTCAATTATATTCCTTCTTTGTATTTACACTTCAGTATTTAAAATATATTTTTTCTACCTTACAATTTATCCACGCGTTCCTTTCTTCACATACATCTAATATCCTCAACATTAATCGCCGATATAAAAGTAAAGCAACACTAAAATTACACTTGGAATTTATATTAAAATAGTTTTAGATTTATTTAATAAACGATTTCCAGGATCTTCGTCGATACACATTTGCACGCGTTTCAGCGCTCTCTTTGTCTCAGCATCTTCCATACCACATCGCTAACGGAACAGTTGCATTCATCTGTTTTTCCAGACGCTGTGCACGCTCATATTCGCATACGTGTGTCACTACTACACGACTAATCTAGTCTAGCACACAAAATTATATCTCAATAATAATTATAAAGGATAAAGATTAAAATATATCGTTTCTCATTCGACGTCAACATCATATATGGTATATGTTGAGAATTTTGGATCTTAGTAGCCGAAATAATGGTATAGGGACGCTAAATTTACTCTTGGAATTTATATTAGAATAGTTATATATTTATTTGATAAATGATTCCAAAGATATTCATCGATACGCGCTTGCGCGCGTCTCATCGCTCTCTTTGTCTCAGCATCTTCCATACCACATCGCTAACGGAACAGTTGCATTCATCTGTGCACGCTCATATTCGCATACGTCTGTCACTACTACGCGGCTAATCTAGTCTAGCACACAAAATTATATCTCAATAATAATTATAAAGGATAAAGATTAAAATATATCGTTTCTCGTTCGACGTCAACATCGTATATGGTATATGTTGAGAATTTTGGATCTTAGTAGCCGAAATAATGGTATAGGGACGCTAAATTTACACTTGGAATTTATATTAGAATAGTTATACGTTTATTTGATAAACGATTCCAAAGATATTCATCGATACTCGCTTGCACGCGTCTCAGCGCTCTCTTTGTCTCAGCATCTTCCATACCACATCGCTAACGGAACAGTTGCATTCATCTGTTTTTCCAGACGCTGTGCACGCTCATATTCGCATACGTCTGTCACTACTACGCGGCTAATCTAGTCTAGCACACAAAATTATATCTCAATAGAGACAGCGAGCGTGATTAACATCGGATAATTGGCGCTACTTATAACTGTTAACGACAATTAATATAATGCCATTTATGTAATTCGCGCTTACACGCCGGAAATTGAATCGCGTTAAACGAACATTCCTTTGAAATTTACCGTACAGTTATTCTTTTCAATCACGTCTCCTTCGTGTGAGCCGTGTAACGACAAGGCCGAAGCGAATTATCCCGGACAGCGTTGGGGAACAATAGTTGAAAGACGTTTTACATTTTCTACGTGAAGTTTAACTGGCATTTATCCCGGAAATCTTGAAGCGACGAGACTTCGTTTAATCATCACGCCGATCTTTATCGCTTCGTCAAGACCGGCTGAAAGAGAGAGCGAAAGAAAAAGCATGTGAGGAATATAGACGCTTGGCAACGTAATGAGACGCGCGAAAAGCGTCTGGACTGTTGATGAAAATTCAGAAATGTACAGGGATAAGCGCAGTTTCATTCATTTAATTACTGGCTCGATCATCTTTTTTGTGATCGTTGACTAGATCAACAGAGTGAAAACCGTGTGCGAGAATAACCAGGCAAGTGTCACGTAAAATAAAAAAGGAGAAATCGAAGTTGAGAAATAAAAAGATGAAAATAGAAATAAAAATAAAAAAGAGAGAATTTATTTCTTAACACTCGGTTTACACTTTACTTCTGAACTCCAGCCGTAACCTTTCAAGACCGAAGCTCTTACAATTTGACTTTTGAACTGATCTGTTTCTTTTCTTTGTCATCCCTCGATATCCCCACTATCCACGCGTTTGTTAGGCGTTCTCGAATATTCGGCGAAAGAACCGTTAGGATATTGAGGATTTATTAGACGTACTTTGCTTCGCCGACGTACATTGTCACCGAGTGCCGCCACATTTTTATTTCTGTCGTCAGCCCATCGGTTCCGAAGCACGGCCCGGTCACTGATGTGGATTGAAATGTGTTTGATGTTGCACAAGCAACCGGTTAAAAACTTAACAACGCGTCTTATCTTAGAACGACGCTTTGCACTCGACCTGTCTAGTCGTGGGCGTCGATTATATATCTATTCTTCGTTGAAATATCACCGACTCGAAATATCTGCGGCTAAATGTCACGCTCCTATCTGCATTTGGTGGACAAGCGTATCTATCAGAATAGCAAGCAACCGGTTCGAGGATACTAAATGTCGCCGGTCGTTGAATAGCACCATTATTATTCAAAAGCAAGTTACGGGAGTCACGGCGGATTGATGGTTTCCTTAATTGTTTATGCCAACTGTCCGATTTTACGTAAAACCAGGTATCCTAATATTTAAGAAGGGTGTTATGTTATATCTGTTTCGAACGTTATATTCGAATTTGACGCGCTGTTACCGCCGATCGGATTTTTCTCATCTACAGTGACTACGAAAATTCGTAGTATTCGTGTTGGAATTATTTTCCATCGAAGCGTTCTTCGAATGACTCGAAATTTATTACAGTCGGATTCAATTAGTTATATTATATAAACGAAATGATAAAAGCAACGCAGGAAGCTATACATGGTAGGAAAATATTTTATTAGGTTGCCCCAAAAGTTTCTTTCGTTTCGTAAGTGAAATAATAGATGCGCAACATTTTTTATTTTATATTATTTTATGGATTTATGTATGATCCCTTTTATTCTATTACTACAAAATGGATCGTAATTCGATAAAATAATATAAAACAAAATATATTGTACATCTACTAGTTCCTTATAAAACGAAAGGAACTTTTCGAACAACCTAATACAAACGACCGAGATAATTTTCTATACAAAGAATAGATGCGAGATACGAAAGAAAAGCGTTTTATTCGCAGCTTAGTTTTCATCCGAGTACAGGTACAAACCGTGTACTACGATATGTATAATGGAACTGTTACATGAGCGTCTCATAAGCCACAATTACGAGGCCAGTAATATGTGGCATGTTACAGACCCACAACGTGACACGCACAGTCGTGATCCTAACCAAACTGCAACACTTTGATCTAATTTCTGACAGCCATTCATGTAGCAGTATCCGCCGATCAGTTGCAGGATAATGAAGGGATGACGAGAGAGATACAGCGTAATTTAAGATCGACGTATGTAAACTAAATACGTTTGATCCTTCGCTGTATATACAATGCGCGTAATACGTGATATGAAATACAAAGTATTATTTTACGTATCATTCATCTTTTTTCAAAATATCTCGTCGTGTTTTTTTACGTATTTTTCTCCTCTAACTTGATTCCTCCAATGGATGAGAAAGTGACAGTATCGGTCGTATTTCAAGGAACAGTGCTGAGAATTGTACATCTTAATCGCCGAAATAAAAGTAAAGGAACACTAAGGTTACACTTGGAATTTATATTAGAATAGTTATATATTTATTTGATAAACGATTCCAAAGATATTCATCGATACTCGCTTAAACGCTTCTCAGCACTCTCTTTGCCTCAACATCTTCCATACCACATCGCTAACGGAACAGTTGCATTCATCTGTTTTTCCAGACGCTGTGCACACTCATATTCGCATACGTGTGTCACTACTACGCGGCTAATCTAGTCTAGCACACAGAATTATATCTCAATAATAATTACAAAGGATAAAGATTAAAATATATCGTTTCTCGTTCGACGTCAACATCGTATATGGTATATGTTGAGAATTTTGGATCTTAGTAGCCGAAATAATGGTATAGGAACGCTAAATTTACACTTGGAATTTATATTAGAATCGTTATATGTTTATTTGATAAACGATTTCAAAGATATTCATCGATACACATTTGCACGCGTCTCAGCATTCTCTTTGCCTCTGCATTCTCCATATTACGCTACCAACAAAACAGTTGCATTCGTCTGTTTTTCCAAACGCTGTGCACACACATACTTCCATACACTCATATTCACACACGTGTGTCACTACTACGCGGCTAATCTAGTCTAGCACACAAAATTACACATATCTCAATAAACAGAATTGGAAAATTTTCGTCCCACATATTTGATTGATTTTACAGTGATATGAAATATTGGATTGGCAACTAAGTGATTGCGGATTTTGTCATTGGATGGTATTGACAAAACCCGCAATCACTTAGTTGCCAACCCAATATACGCATAACAGTTTTACGATTAAACCAAACACTTTTTCGTAATAGTTCAAAGGTTTCTCCAGAAATTATCACAAAATTCCGTCATTTATATTCTCAGTACAATAAGTTCGTGTGTCTTGAAGAGTTCTATTTTTGGGATTAGCACGTATACTGGCGTGAAAGCTTCAGAAACGGAGGAAAATATCGTTTGCGTAAGTACGAGGGGTTCGCTGTTCGATTTGCAGTTTGCAGAACGATGGACCGTTAGATGGAATGTGGATTTCCGGACAATGAAAAAGCGATGGGAAAGAGAATAGCGATCGCGCCACCTTTTTCGCGCGAGTTTCGTGTATCGCTTCAATGGGATTTCCATTGAGAAAGTTGACGTAAACACGCGAGTTGAATTCTCTTTCGCTTCGTTCGTTTCGTGACGAAACAAATTAATCGCGATTCGCTGTTTGAACGTTCTTTTCCGAATAAATTTCACGAATAAATATCGTTCATTCGGGAGTACGCAAAACCTTCCACCGTAATTTAAATATGAACTGAATTGTTTGTCATCAAAGAGTTTAAAAGTTTTACTTGGTCCATCGAATTGTGGCTGAAACTCTTAGAGAGGTATTTAATTAAAAATTTGAATTCTCTTTATCGTGTAGAACACCCATCAACGAGATAAACAAAATTAACAACTTTGTAACATGAAATAGGTAAAAGAACGTTTTTCTATATAACAGTAATTAGTCATACTGATTATAACTTTTCTTTCTTAGAGTTTATCGTTAATCAATTATCCTAGAAATATTTTTCGAAATTGAACGACCGACGAGCTATCTTTTTATGAAAGAAACGGACGGTGGAAATGCACGCTTATAGAGTAAATGTGGTAAAGTTTAATGCAAGGGTAGACAACGTATGCAATGAATGTCGATAACAGGCTTTTTTTCCAATATCGCTTTCCGCTCGTAACTTTTAATTTATTCTAACTGCTTGCTTAAAATAGGTCACACTTTGGCGTTTATATAGCAACTACGGACATAGTTTCTTGCAATTAATGTCAATTTATAATCCGCTATTATGTATTAATACACGCGACCACTTACTCGTAATAAAGCAAATTTTTCTCTTCGGAAAAGTTTGCATTTTAAATTGCTATATCCAATTTAAGATGATGGATCACTTTGATATAGAAGTTTCTCCTCAGCTTTGCCTTCATTAACTAACTTGTATTCTTTGAAATAATTTACTTTATTACGCAAAGTATCGTTTTGCTGTTACAAGGAACGACGCTGTTAAATAAATAATAGATAGTATAAAAAACACAGTGACAAATTTTAATTCATAAAACAATCGAACAATATAGAACGTAAATTAACGTTTGACGCTTATCGTTAATTGACATAGCGCACCTAACTATACGGTTCGTAGGAGGAAAATTTGATAATTAACCTTTTTTTTTATTAATTAAATTTCTTTACTTGTTACTTCGAACAGTTGCTTTCTGTCTACGTGAATCGGTCGATCGATAGAAATCGACCAGATTAATTCGCAATTTATAACACGCGTAAAGCTGTGGATGTGCAGTAAGGAATCGATCTTGTAGCTGTTCTCTGTGGGACGCCTGCGTGCACGTTCCCCCAGTGGAAACACGGGACAATTAGAGAGTTGGGTGGGGGAAAAAAGGGATTACAAGTGGAAAAGGAATGGAAACGTGACGTGGAGTTGAAATTAGACAAACGGTAAACGCTACCGTAAGCTGATAGAGAAGGAGAAAGAAAGGAGGTCGGCGTGTAATCGAGACAGAAATTTAAAGATAGTCGGCGAGAACTTAGGAAATATGGAAAAGAGGCTTGCAGCGTTTCAACCGCTTGACCGAGAACGAGAAAAATAAGTTAGCGAGACGATTAGAAGGGAAGATTCAACGAAATAGCGCGAAAACGATTAAAAGTGGACAGAGAAAGGCGCGATACCGGTTAAAATCTTCCACTTGTTGAAAAAGTAGGTCGTTAAAGAAGCATTCAAAATGCAAAGTTGTAAAAAGTGTCTGCATAAAATTTGAAACTCTGTGAAACTTTTTACAAAATGCCACGTCACTTCTAATTAGGATCATTCGAATTAAACAAATACAGGTAGCTTTTCAGGTGGTTAGCGTCGTTGTTGAAAATGTATTATTGCTTTGGATATAATTTTTGCGACGGATAAACGGCACGCCGAATATTACGAAAGGGAATTAGCACAATGGTGAGCTTAATGTTTCATAAACATTCCATATAGTTGCTGAAAACTTTCAGCGGAAGCAACTTTCCCTTCTCAAGCTGAGCAATTATGGAAATACGCTAGAAGCTGTAAACTACCAACATTTCACACACACATATATATACACATATACAGAAACCATTTTCATTAAAATTAATGCATTAAAATAATACCAACGGCGGATCAGTGTCATATATTTGAACGAAGCACGAAAACGAAAAATTAACAGTGAAAAATATTATGGAAGATAGAATTCAGTTAAAATAGAGAATAATACATGCAAGGTATCAGCGCAGAGATTAAGAAAGGAAATAATAGAAGCTTAGGACGAGGATGGAGGTAAATAAGTAAAAAGATAAGAAAAGCAAGTGGAAATAAGGGAAATAAGATTCAGGCTTAAAGGATGGAATTAGGATACGCGATGGCGTTTTTCAGTTTTTACGAGATTTCGCTGTAACCGGTGGTGGCCGGAAACGGGAAACCGCGACTTTTCCAGCCGAACAACCGAGTCGTCGCACAGTTTTCGTCCTAAGATACGCGCGCGCCTGATTACCATCGTTAGGCAGCCGGACTATTGCGTCCGCGTAATAAAGTAAATGCATTTGCAATGCAGAGTTTATGGTTCTTACATAAGCAACTCGAACGGTGCATCGCGCGTTCTTCGAGCGTACGCATCGAATTGCCACGTCTTTTAACGAAGTTTCACGCTTCTTGGATCGAACTTGCGTCTTCGTTCAGTTTCACGAGCAGCTTTAAATCTGGTACGTGCTTTCGAGTGATTTGCAAATTCTTGGATTGCATTGTGAGGGAAGCAGCGTTGGAAATTCAATTTCAAGATTGAAATTTGAAGAAATTTTGTAGATTGAATTCTAGAATTATGTCCTCACGTACAGTGGCTCGCAAACCTCTTCAAACGTTTATCACGGATTTTGTTTTCGCTATAGAAGTGCGGTTCGCACGAAACTTTTACGATATGTAACATCGTAACGAGACACATTATATATAAAAAATGCGTATAGAAATCGTAACGTTTATCGCAGATAGGCAATTAATAAAAAAGTTAATTATGATTTAATAATAGCGTAATAAGAAGGCAAGAAGATAGACATTTTATGGAGACAGAAACGTCGCGAATTACGAGTTGTTTTATTCCTGTAATACGAGAATCTTTGCGGGGCAAAGCATTGGTGTAGCTCGTTTGTTGCAATAAAGCAGACAGCATAAACGCACATATACGTGATAGTTGATGTAACGAGAAAAATGAAGATACAGAGGTCTTGAATAATTTTCAGTGTTCGCGTCCACAGAAGAATCTTGCTTTGCCGGCGTATCGTACCCGAGAACAAGTCAGCAACAGCCGTTCTAATTACATTGATTAACTTCATGCTTTAAAGGTTAATTCGAGGAAATTAATATCGCAAACTAGTTGCGCTTATACCGAAGCCTCGTCGCGTGTCGCAATTCGTTGATTCGAGTTTTAAAGATCGAAGACACGCGAGAACTTTTCGAATATATTTGAAGAAAGCAGACAGAACATTCTAAAACTAGCGAAGATTGAAAAACTTGGCAGCGTTAGCGAATCTACCGATAGCGGAAATTTGTTATTCCGAGAAATATCGGAGATCGATGAAGTTTAATCTTTTCTTGGAAGGTGAAGTTATTCTTCTCTAACGATGAGAATCATCTCGATTATAAAATTCATCGATAATGATCACTGGTTATCAGAAAAATATTTCATTACATACCAATTGTTACGTCGGCAGACTCTCTGCCTAAACCATAGAACCACCGCAGGCAAGATGGTATCCAAATGTCTGCACATCCTTACTGCGTACCCTCGATAGTCTTAAGGACCGACCATAAATCTCAGGAATTTCTAGCTAAGGTCCTTCAGACCGAACAAACGTCTTTTTAGCGATGCGTTTTCCAAAGTATATTGTTTACCACGAGAAGACACGGGAAAGTTAGTTTTTCTCACGTACGAGGCTTCCCACTAGCGACTTCCTCTCGAGGACGACTAAGACCCTTCCTAGTCCACCAACCTTCTTAATATCCAATCGCGAGCAATGTCTACTGCCCTCGCTTTCCTAACCAAAATTGTCATCAACAAATCCGATGGTCCCGTGTGCTAGACACGCCCATCGCTAGCTTTCCTCCGACACAGCATCGTCGCTAAACTTCACTTGTTCTTCACCGTTAGAACAGTCAACGTGTCTGTACCGGGTCTCTACCTTTAAATCGATCATTTGCTTAACTTGTACATACGCACCAACGTAACTATCATCTTTACAAAGTTGTTGGAATAAATATTAATTTGTGGCGGATCAAGCAGCCTCGGTCGCCAAACGGTCGAGGAACGAAACGACGACGGCACGCACAAACCTCCCGCGGCAACACCGGACTGGCGATCACCACCAGAGGGCCAACAGCGATCGGACGATATTCTCGCTAGTGGTCGAATTGGGTCCGCGTTACGATATATACCGCATTTAGCGAGACGCCCTTTGCGTCTAAGGCAGGGACTACCGGGCATAGCCTTACTGACGAGTCCGCCGGTAGTCCCGGGACGAAACGCGACGAGCGAACTTCTTCTTTAGGAACCATCTACGAGGATCGGCCGACAACAACTGTGGAAGTGGGATCAACCGATCCCCTTCAAATTTATACCTGTTAATTCAGAGTAAACTCAATCGAACTACCCTTATTATCCTAATAGAAATAAGTGCTTTCTGGCGATCCGCGTCTCTCCGCGAATGATCGACTAAACGCCAATGTTTTCTGATAATTTCATCCTTTGAAACATCCTTTTAAGATCCGGTGAAATCACTGTGTTCCATCGAAACAAAAATTATCTTCTCTTGTGAAAAGTTCAAAAATAATCATCATCTGTAGCCTCTGTTTTTCTCGATTTAAAGAAAGCTGTTAATACAGGCGGATAACTCGTGAAACAGCGACTCTGAATTATTAAGAATGAGGACACGCGATAAGTATCCTTCCATGACTCGCGACAAAATCCGCCAACATTATCTTCTCGGAATGCGATAAAATCCCTCCTTGGCACCATTCCTGCGATGAAAACGCAAATACGACGGAACAATAAACAAGCACGTGTGTGTACATGTAATAGAAACGTAGTACGTGAGACTTTAAAAGATTTTAGTCCGAGTAACGGCTTGTGGTCTTTTCGGATTTGAGAACGGAGTACGCTCTGGGAAGCTCGTTTCGTAACGATATTTATGACGAGGTTCGCTCCCTGCGAGGGAAATCGTGAGAACGGAGCTTAAGCAACGGTGGAACCCTTCTGTAGTCTGGAAACAAAACGGTAAATAGGGTAGTTAATGTTATTTTACGAGACGGATGAAATCAAACGTCTAATTATGTCAGACGTAAAATAAAATTGCCAACGAGAATAATAAATTTGGGATTTTCTTAATTACGAGATTCGAATATCGTAGGAACCTATCGTTAATAAAGAAATAGCAGAATATTGTTATTAACGAAATAAGAAAAAATATTCCGTACGAGGTTCTAATTAACATGAATTCAGATTTGTTTAAACTTTTGCATACGAGGCGAATCCGTGCACGTTACGACAAGAATAATTGTTAAAAAAAAGTTGGCTGTTTATCTGACAATTGGAATTGCTGACATAAACCATCGGTGTATATACAGCGGTTAGATTACTGCTGCAAATACATTTTGTTTGATAAAGCACTCTGCAGACAAAACCGCATAACTATGCTTCCATGCAAAAGTAAATGTTACCGAAACTCGGACAAATTGAATGCGCTTTAGAGACAGATATATCGTACCAATACGTCGCACGTGCGAATAGCGAAAGAACATATATACCCGTAAATTTATAAGAATAAAAAACTGTCGATGGTGTATGAAAGATATTTTGCAATCGAGGAGAACGAAAGGCAGAAAATTCCAAAGACTGGAGATTGACGAAATTAATGAATTGTTACCAATGAATTACAGAAACTTTGATACGAAGAAGCACGATAATTTTATAAAACAGATTAATTTACACTTACAGTAAACAGTATATTTAGTAATGCAAAGATTGTTAATCAATTACAAATTTACAGAAACAGTAACTTTAAAAAGGTACTTCGACCACAATCATTTCTTACAGCTGCGAGTAACTCAAACCAAATTTCCAACTCAGACGGTAGCTTTGATGATAGATAGCGTTTCCCACAGTGAATACGTATTGCTTCGACATCCACAAATGTGACAATAGGGAATCGTAGCGAAATAGTACATAACAAGTGGTTGGAAAACCACATCTCCATAGACGAAGCGAGAGGCGTGATTCGCAACATCCTAGAAACAAGGAACAAGATCCGAAACGTTGGCAAAACGAGGATCTTGGGATAGACCAGGGCAACGTCAATGGTGTTCGACGTATATAACTTGGAGATCAAAGGGCGCTGGACGAACCATCTTGCCATCGAAAGAACGGTCTCTAGCCACCTTAGGCGCGATAAGCCCAATATTTATAATCGCACAGAAACAGATTTCTATAAGATCGTACGATTTTGATGCCTACGGACCTATTACCAGCTATTTCCAAGCTGCACGACATATCGTAAGAGTTCCGAATTGTCAGCTATCAGCTTACGAGTCTCATAGATTCGAGCGAAACAATCAGAAAGAGGAATATAACGGACTACGACGCGGGAATCCAATATTCATGATCGCGGGCCCGTGATATATCACCGTTAACGCAGAACAATGATACAAACGTCTAATGACGCACAAGGAACCTCGTCCAAATCATCCAGGTCTTGTATCGTCCGTAGATCTGCCATTACAAGGTTGGAAAAGCTGATCTAAATCGCTCCAGTATCGAAAAACCTTGACACCTATAATTTCGAGGTCGAGAAACTCGATGCACGCTATTGTAGGTCAACATACCACTTGGGGTTTGTAAGGATCAGCCCCTGTCATAGATATCGAGGTTACTAGAACCACATTTCTTGAGCTAAGACGTTGTACGTATCGAGGTCTACGATTCTAACGGTTATTCTGACAAAATTCCGCAGTCTCAAGAACGGAAAAACAGGTATTTCCGTGTTGCTGTGTTTCCAATCGTATCTTTTGCGAAGTTACAGTCTCGATCAATTCCTTTGATCTTCGTGTACATATATATAACGAATGCCAGGTCTCTATAGCTTTTTGGTAACTTAGGTTGGACTTATTGTTTCCGAGGTCGTGGATGTTAGAATTGTAAGAGGTAGACCAGATCGTTTTGCTTGGTTCTTCGACTCTGGCTACAGTAGTTTCTCGATGTTCGGCTGATCTTTCCGGTCATCTGTCCTCGAGGTTACTCGTATCGCGTCGGATGACACTTGGTTGCATTCCTCGTCCCAGTGGCCATTTCAGTTGTTTGCTAAACTTTTGATTAATACGGGTTACAGTGCAGTAGTTTAGTTGTCTTCGTTTATTCATAGGGTTATGCTCTGTAAATAATCTGTTCCTCGAGTCCTGTGTTGGATGATGGAAATATCGTGTATACAGTACTTACGTTTGATACTATTAGGTTGTCCGAAAAGTGTCTTTCTTTTACAGACGACGCATCTTTATACAAATGGATCATACGTAATTCGATAAAACAATGTAGTATCGTAAACTATTATAATTAGTTTATTAATAATAAATGGATTAAACAGATGTTAATTAAACAGAAAACAATGGTTATTTAACATGAACTAATCGTAACAACGTATCATAATTAAGACAACTAGATAATTAATTAACAACTTTCGTCAACACAGATTCAACTCTCTCTCAACAACGCTAACATCACTAACTCGACAACGCAATCCGCACTCTCTGGCTTCTCAACTCATACTCCTGTTAATTCGTTTATCGTCCCTTAGCAACCCCTTGTTTTTTGTCTTACCCCCCAGGCCCTTTGTCCACGATACTACAATAATATTAAACCAAAAATATTATGCATCCATTATTTCCTTCTAAAAGGAAAGAAACTTTTCGGACGACCTAATACCATGCGTCATTTGTATAATTTATATTATCTTCGAGGTAAATACCAAGAGCAAGATTAACGCGTCGTGTGTTTTACTGTTTTGCAAATATCTTTACTGCTCATCCTCTAGACATTCGTCTAGCGAGCAATCCATTTAATCTGCGTTGACGCTTGCCAATTGATTATGAAATTCATTTTAATAGATCATGAAAGGTGGAATGAGCTCGATATAACGAATTCTCTTTCGTCGACAACAGCAGCTTCATTAGCAGTAACTTGTATCAGAGATATAATCGAATGTCAGCATCCTTATTGCATAAACCCACTAAGGGTGCTATTATGGTGACGTTTACAAGGACCAAGTAACCCGGTCTTTATAGGGATATATCTCATGAAACTACTGAACCAGAACAATTAACAATGGGTGGGCCGAAACAAAGGGGCCAGAATTACCATAGCAGGCAACAACGATACAAGCTGTTGGATTTTCATAGTTAAAATTTCAAAGTTGTACGAAATTTTGATACGTGCAAAAAGCTGAAAATATGAACAGCAGGTGTACAACGATTCTAGAGAATCCTAGTTAATGCGTAACAAATTACAGGACCTTTAAATTATTACGTTGCATAAATTACTACGTACACGTTATTACCTGTATCGTTTTCTGATACGTAAATGACAGGTTTCGTAAGAAACATAGACAAAGACGCAATTTCGCTATCGTTGAAAATTGACTAAACTTGATCATCAAAATCTCTCTATTACATATCATTGCGAGAAATACTGAGAACTTCAAAGTATTTAAAATTCTCCAAATTTCAAATTCAAATACCTCCTGTAATCCATGTGTGAAGTTTGAATGTTAAAAATATTAGAATCAGAAGTATGACAGCACATGGAATTAGGAATTTAAGAAACAAATTGTTAACGACTCGATCTTGTAACGATCGGCAGCTGGGATTCTCTGATAAAATCGGTCGTTATTTGCATATGTAACGCGAGCATTTTCTTAGTTCTTTCTAGGTCCCTTCCGAGCATTGTTAAACCACCGCAATGAAGAGAATGCGAGTTGGTCGTTGCACAGAAGAGAATCGATCGGTAGAGGGTTGTTTTCAGAGATGAAACTCTCGCGAGATCTGACGATAGTGTCTCCTGGTCCTTTTACTCGTCCAAAGACGTTCGTTCGATGAACAGGATATCCAAACGAAGATTAGAAATCCGATTCCTTGTATTTTACGTATAACTTGCGTTGACTTTTCAAAGAGAACTGTTCGTGTGATCCGTTTTATGTATAATCAAGTCTGTAGCTCGATAAACGCTCAAATAAATTCCGTTAAGTAGAACAGATTTATGACAGATTATATTAAATAAGTGGTGTTATCTTCCAAGCAAGAAAATAAAGGTAGATAAAAGTAAGGTAGGTGGAGTTTTTCGAACGGCGAGCCGTATCTCAGCACGTAAAAGAAGTATGAAATTTCTAGAGGAGTTTATAAAATTGAAACTTTGTCAAACACGCGTGCGTAAGAAGGCTGCTTTTATTTGACGCTTTTTTTTAGAGAATTATTTTCTTCAAAGATAGAAGACGACTTACGATATTAAATGCGAGTGTTCGCGTTGTTTCTAATAAGGACTACCCTATTTATATTCGATAATGTTGAGATATGTATAATTTTCTGTATTGGACTGGGTTGAATGCGCAGTGGAAATACGTGTATGTGAGTATCGGTATGTGAAAGTGTGTGTGTGCGCGGCGTCTCGAACACAGATGAAGGAAAACAGTCAGTCGGTGAAGAATCGGTTAAGGAAGATGGTGAGACAAAGAGAATGCCGAGACGCGTGCAAATGTGTATCGATGAATATATTAGGAATCGTTCGTTAAATAAATGTATAACTATTTAAATATTAATTAAAAGTGTAAATTCTGTGTTTCTATAACATTATTTCGGCTCCAAAGATCTACAATTCTCAACAGGTAATATTTGTCGCTCGCAACACAAATAAATATTTCGATCTAATATCAGATCCTATTTGAAACGTAAAATAAAAAAAAAATGTATTCATAGCTTGCTCTAAATTTCCCATTAAACGCGTTTGACGCGAAATATGCAAATTCGTAAATATTTCAGGATTCATACATCAATCGATGCAAATTCCCCAAGAGTAGATATTATACGATGCTCTAAACCTTTATGCGTGTATCGCTCAAGAGCAGAAATAGGCACGTAACGCTTGTATTTCGCTATATATCAGCTATATATATATCAACGCTATATATCAGCGAGTACGAGAAATTTTGATATCTCGCGTATGCTTTTATTATTCGTACTATTTTACAACCACGAGCAACTCTCTTCGATAAATGGATCGTTAAAAGAACATTTTCCAAAACTCGTAATCAGACGAGATTCGAAATCTAAAATAACTTTGTGATTACCGAAAGCAGTTTACGTCGTGAAATCCTCTTTGCTTACGATATAACAACGGTATATTGCTATTGTTCTGACGAAATGAAAAAAAAAAAAAGAGTAATACGATAAGAGAAATTGTTAGAAAAGTGATACATTTACACTGTACATGCGAATGTGTGTGTAAGCGTTAGAGGTCGTCCTGGCCTTAGTTGGGCAAAAAGTCGTGAGTCAGTCGTTTAGAAGCATTTGGAAGAGTCAGTTGACAACAAGCGTGCGTGCGAGTAGGTTTACGAGGTCTTCAGAGTATAAGCTATACGTATAACTGGCGTGCTGTGAAATAAAGTAAATTATTATCCAATCCCTGCTATATCTTTACAGAAATAAAGTGGATTTCAAGTATAGAAATAGTAGTTGAACGGAGTGATGGAATACTTTACAGTGGAATAGACTAAAACCCAATATCGCGTCGATATTAATAGGGCAGTATCGCAACGACGCACACAAGGAGAGGAATATAACGAACGTCGAAAATGGGTAAGCGATTTCAAAGTAGACGTTAAAACGCGTTGCAGACACGTCGACGAGTAGTCTGCTGTTCCGCTATTGAAATATTTGATTCTATCGGTGAAAAGCGACGCGAAACGAGGCCTTTACGAATACAAATCGTTTCAGCGGCTTAATTTTAATTTCGAACGAAGTATATGCAATTTATTCCGCGTCCTTTCAATTATTCATCGCCATTGCAGCTTCTGTGCCTTTCGTGTTTTCACGTTACGCGTTCGTTTCGCGGACCCAATGAAATCTGACAAATATTTGTGGGGAAATGTTTGGGTAGGGCGAACGAAACTCCACGTCTTGCATGTGTACGTGCGTAATTTATAATTACCGTTGCGAGGTTTTGTAAAGAGAATCATTCAACGACGTTCAAAAATCGTGTTCATTAAAAAGAAAAGGCTACTCTGCTTTAACGAGGAAATTACCACCTACGATGTGTCTCGTCATCCACCTCTCATTTCTCTCGGCATTTCCCAAGACACGGTAAATTTTTAAAGAAGAACTCGCTGAAACCGTTCCGCACTTGCACAACGTTCAAGTATCGCAAAAACGGCTACGTGAAAGTTAAGGGGAACGACAAGCGGAAACTTTTTCACCGTCTCATCGTGCGAAACGAACGCGTTGCCGCGACCGGGCTGGAATCATTGGCGTTTTGACTCGATGGAATGAGGAGAGCGACTTGAAATTTAGAGAAGAGGTTCGCGGAAAAGAATAAAATTAACGGGCGAGACGGTCGATGCTCGAGGTAAAATATAGCGAAAGAGCGAAGCTATAGAAAAGCGTCGTAAACGCAAGAGGATACTATCGCGACTGCGTTATTTCAACATTACGTCGCACACTCGACCTCGCGTAATGATGACTTTCCTTGCTTGGAAATTTGCCTTTCTTGCAAACGACTTTCTTTACGAGCAAATAAACAGCTTAGCTAGGTCGACGTCTTGTTAAACTGACATTCTATATACTATTTGCATTTCTAATCAGTCTCGGATCGTTTGAAACGATCGAATAACATGCCTTTGAAGAGACGCAGCTCGAGTTACGTTCGTGTAAAATTACTCCAACTTATCGTATCTTAATGGACATGTATTTATTGATTTTTCGTTTCCATCGCCCTTTATTACGCAACAAATTGCCTAATTTGGAAGAATCCACGTGCAATATGCAAACATATCGTTACGCCACGAGACTTACTATAAGCCGTGTCTGTAACCGTCGCTCGCGGTACTATAGTGTCGTAGATAGATCGCCTTATAGAACCAGCGAAATATATACTATATAGCGACAAGCGCATATTTGTCATCAAGCAGCGAGTTCTAGAAACGTCGATTCGCCTTCGGTTTGTTATTTCATCTACACAAAGAAGGTGGCCTACGTGATCCTAGGCGCGAACGGCGGCGTGACCCGAGCGTAGTGGGGGTCGTCTCCCGGAGAAGACAAAGAACAAATCGAAGGGCAATCAGTCTCATTTGAAGATTGTAACAGCATACATCGGGAGGTGTGACGAACAAAACTAAAGTCGCTTAGTCTAACGAATTCATCGAGAGATAACCTAAAATCGGGTCGAATTTCCGTAACGCGTTAATTGTATTCGTCGCTAAATAATTTGTGACGTGTTTATTATAATCTTCGATATTGTTAAATATACAAGTTTATATTAACCTTGTTAATTCAGTGTTAAACTCACTTGAACTACCTCTGTTATCTTAATCGAAACATGGGAACGATTAATTCGCGGCGTCGATTATCCGAATCGTAGCGAGAATTTACGCTTTGCTGACGCGTTTTCCTCGCGAACGGTTGTAACACGTATGTTTTTTAATCGGCGCTTCAATCAGCAGATAAATTCGACAGGAGAAGAAGTCTGAAAAGCGATCTAGCAACGAGAACTTGAAATGGAAGTTGGAGCGGAACGAAAATGTTTTCCTGCAGGAATACTGTTACCAGTATCACGTCCGCCATTGCAATTCATAGAAAACCTACCGCTTTACAATGGCATCCGTACGTGTATAACGAAACTGAAACTATTCGAAAGATTCGTCGTTCGTAATGTAACTTCTTAAAAGTACGTGTTCACGCGTAATGTCTGGATATAATATGGTGGTTCGGTGACAATCAGCAACTTGTTGGAACGTTAGCCTGAGCTTTGAAGCGAAGGTAGCTGGTGAACTTTGAAGGGAAAGGTAAATAAAAGGCAATTAAAAATGCAACACTCTGGCATTGTTACCATGACGAGGTGAAAATGGAACAATACTTAGCTTTTCTCTTCCTAATGTACACGCGAATGTTTGCTTTCACGAAGGCAGCTCTGTAATGGAAATACCTTCGTTTTTTCTGTGGCCGGAAATGCAAAGGAAATATCAAAGTCACGTAATTCCTGTTCTTCCTTGCTTTTTAACGCGATACCAAGTCTTACAATCCTTTGAGAAATAACGATCTGAAATAAGTAGATTCTGATTGAACTGTGAGCTCGTAGCAAGAAGCTTCAAGTTGATCATTTTTTTTAGTTGCTTTTTATTATTCGCTTCGTTAGACCATTATACTCTCATATTCATTGACTTCGATACGACTAAGATATATTTTCTTCCCTCGAGTCGCTTAATCTGTTTATCTGTTGTTATTTTTAATTGCACTGCAATTGCAATTCGTACGATAAAAGACGTTTCGTTAAACGTAGCTGTGGCAAATTAATTTTGCACATTTATTAAATCATCGCCTATCGATATTTCACAATATTATTTTCATGATATTTGCCTTCCATTGGTTTTCGTTAATTATTTTCATATCCTCGTTTTAATTAAATTAAATTTAATTAAATTTAATTTAATTAAATTAAGAGTAAGTACTAAATTTCATTGCGTATTGCGTGTATAATTGTACATCGCATTGTTGATAAATCACAAGTATCGCAAAAACGCGTTATTCTTCGATCTTAGAATATTACAGCTGCAAAGAATATTTGACATTACGTTGCATACATTACCACGCGAAAGTATCTTGCATTTTGTGCGTTTTTATAAAATTTCCGAATTTTTCTCGTAGCATCTTTTGCAATTTATAGCTGCTCATTCGATATGCATACGTATGAATATTGATTTTAATAGCCAGTACTTGCAAATTCTATCCTCATCATGCTCCACGCATAAAATAGATCGACCTGTTTCCTGTCAATCGATATTCCATGGCAGAGCAAACCGTGTTACAAGTAACTTTTATCACGTTCTCAAATTTTAGGTATATTCTGCACTTACGTAGAACAATACCTACGAACTCGGTCTGTTCGGATGCTTTTAAAGCGCTCAGGCAATTTTCTTTTTATTAGAACCAATAACGCGACGTTTGAAACGTGATTTTTAGGAGCTGTATATTCGGCCAGTCGCGGGGAGACGCGGTCGCGAGGAAAACGCGTCAACGGGAGTCGTAAATTCCCGTTACGATTATCTTACTAATCGACGCCACGAAATGNGTCGATCCCCGTATTTCTGGTGGGATAATAGGGGTGATTCAGTTGGAATAAAACTGTAGTCTACAGTCTTATTAATGTATATATATTTCGGAACAACTAATACACGCACACAAGTAGAGTCGTGGAGATACAATGACTGCCCGATATTTATAGGAATAGTAGATTGTCGCGTGACTTTGGAGCGAGTTGACTCGGGAGGGGTCGTACGGAACTGATGTCTTCACAGGAACGATGGCACTAGGCAGAAGCCCAGGTGACTGATAGAACCGTGAGTGATGGACGGTTGACTGAAGAACAGTGAAGAACACGTCTCGCGTTCCTACGGAGGAAAGCTCGGTGTGGGTGTGGCCCTTTTGCGCTATGAGTGCGGATTCGTTGGTCACACTTTTCGGCATGAAGGTGAGGGTAACGATCCGCGAGGCCCATTGTTTATCGCCAACGTTAATAAGTAAAACATGAGGAGTTTTACTGCCAACGTGGACAATGGATGTCATAGCTCATGGGTGTATCTGCTTTTTCGTCCGGCCGGTACCTGCTTCCCCCGTGATTGTTACCAGCACGTAATAAACCTCAGGACGTCTTGAATTGCCCGCTGTAAACTTAAAGTACTTTTTGGACTTTCCGTCCATTAAGTTCAGGATAGACCACTTGACCCCGCTAAATGCGTTAGCAATTAAGCTAACGTTGAAGTATATGGTGGGTCCTTGGGTCTATAGCGGGTCGGACGGACGGTCCGAGGCCCATTGACTTGCAGGTAACGCGGGCTGGTATGCCGGCCGCTTCAGGCGGCGTAACAGGAGCTATGCCGATCAATTTTATAACTTGACACAATTATAAATATTATTTTCTAAAATTTGCTCGCTTAATTCTCTGCCAATCAACGATAAAGAAATTCACGAAATCGAGAGCTTCGCAAAAAGTGATCAGATCGGTTTGACTTTTGAGAAGCTCGAACAAGGAACTGCATTTTATCTCTGTGAGCAAGGCAAAGCAAATTTGTTCGACGATCGACGCGTTAACGTTGAAACAACTAATTATTAGCTTCTCTGGATTCTTCACCTTGAAAAAGCAACGCGCTCTTTGCCACGCGCGTGTCTATAACAAACCTATTTCATTTAGTTGGAAGAAGTTTGCTCCGTGAATTTCAATTTTAAACGCGCACAACAAAGATCTTGTTAAACAGAAATCTATAATGTACGTGTTCACGATGCTAATGTCGATGCTCGGGCTGCAAGCTACACGATCCGCTTTTACCATTCCAATATGCATCTCGTGACTGCAAACTCGTCGATGAATGCAAATGAACAGGATTCTTTCTACCCTTGTTCCGTTAAACGTGATCACTCGCGACGATAGAACGCCCGCCCCGCCTTCGAAACAATCGTTTCGCGGTATGCATTCCGACATTCGTTTAATTGAATCTCGCGGACAGCTGGACGCGTATTACGGTCATTTAAACCGTGTGTTTGGCCAACTGATTTTCATGGCGCCAGATTGCACGGAATTACTGCTGCTCTGCTGCTGTTCACCGATGCCGGACATAAATTTGGCACGTTCGTTTCGGAAGAAAGAGCGAAACAGTTCGTCGCTCGGGAATTTTTGTTTCAAGCAGATCTCTAGCTTTTGCAATTTGTGTCCCGCGAACGACGAACGAGAATCCTGACTTCTGACATCTTCTTTGCAGATGAAAAATAATTATTCCGCGTGACTGGAAATAGATGTTAAATTTCAATGGACATTAGGCACCAAATTATAGATACGTAGAGGATGGTTGTTTTTATTCGACCATTCGCGGAGAGACGCGATCGCGAGAAGGCACGTCAACGGGAGTCGTAAATTCCCGTTACGATTAGACAATCGACGCCGCGAAGCGATCTATCCCCTATTTCGTTTAGGATAATAAGGGCGGTTCAATTAGATTTACACTGACTTGATAAATATGACTTAATATTTATTCCAGCAGCTTTGTGTAGACGATAGTTACGCTGGTGCGCAAGTACAAGTTGAGTAAACGATTAGTTTAAGGGTAGAGACCCGGTACAGACACGTTGACTATTCTAGCGGTGAAGTGATCTTTGTGTCTCGATGCTATGTCGGAGGAAAGCTAGTGATGGGTGTATCCAAGGGCACGAGAGAAGCTGATTTGTTAAGGATGAGTTTTCATTAGGAGAGCGAGGGAAATGGACTTTGCTGTTAATTGGTCCATTTTTTGGTTTGTGGGTGAGGAAGGGTGCGAACCGTCACCGAGAGAAGTGGCGAAAGTGGGAAGTATCGTACGTGACAAAACTGACCTTCCACTATCTTCCCCGAGTAAACAATGAACTTCTAGGAACCGATTGCTAAGAACTGTTTATGCGGTTCGAGTGGCTTTAGCTAGAAATTCCCGAGATCTATGGGGGGGTCCTTGAGGCTATCGAGGGTACGCAGTACGGATATGTAGACATCTGGATACCATCCTGCCCGGCGGTGTGTGGCCTGGGCGAGGTAGAGTGTCGGCCGGCGTAACAGGTTGGTTGAGTTGTTAACACGTTCGTCGCCATGTCGCACATATCTATGCGACGGGTATCCTTCCGTGGGGGCCCCGTCACCGAGGTATGGTGACGCTCTTCTTGTTCCAGTTAATTAAATATACGATATTATATATAGGACATACAACATAAAGATATTAAAAACACATTATACCATACTTTTTATTAACGTATATTTTGGATAATATATTATATTATTCTATATCGCATGGTATTCGTTAAAACATTCCAAACGCATTTGGGGCGATTTTGGACGCTTCGAACGATAGTTATAGACTCCGTCGTCGCTACTCTCCTCGCTTTCAAATATATTTTCACGCTGTTTACCGAACATTTTGAGGATGAAAAAATCACCGATGTACGTCTCGCAAGTATGCTTCTCGACAAAATGAAGGATCCGAGATATCTGCCGTGAGATCCCTCGGAATACTCTAGCTGGAAAGCTTATCGTTTTCTCCATTTCAAAAATAAATAATCTTCTCTTTACAACGAATCGAAGGCGATAAACGATGAATTCCTGCTTGTTCTATTTATGTTCTGCTTACCGGCGGTCGGATTTGGGCCCCGCAGGAAATTTGGCCGAATCACGCTGGGCGACGAACGTGTTAAATAACGAGATAACTCGATGTTGAAACCGTCAAATATTTTAAAAAATAATTAATAAATACAGAGAATGTTCGCTAAGACGCTCGGTATTAACTGATTCGCTAATAAAATCGCTCGAGACTGAGGCTGAAAAACTGGTCACCTTACGATCGCATTCGTTTATTTACACTGGTCGAGGGAGTGCCGGGAAATTTAAATTCCACTTTGTTTGTCGGTTGCACGTAGCGGCGACATTGTTTTGCACGGAGTTTATTTATTATTATATTATGTATTGTAATATCGTGGACAAAAGGCCTAAGAGATATCGGGTGAACCATAAACAGTGTCGCGAGAGAGCCGAGGCGTCGTCAGGCTCATCAATGTGTCGTCGGTCCTTCGATTGAATTGTTTCATAGAAAAGGCCCACGTGACCCCGGCCACGAGCAGATGCGAAACACGTACGTGGTGGGTCTAAGAAAAGACAAAGGGATGCTAAGGGAGAAAGACGAATTAACGGGCATTGTCAATGGAGAAGCCAGAGAGTGTGAATCGAGAAGCCTGAGAGCGCGAGTTGCGTCGTCGAGATAGTGTTGCTAGTGTCACGACCGGCGCACTTCAAACCGGATGGACTGATTTTTTTTTTTTTTTATTTTATTTAGTCGACGAACAATTCTTTTACGGAATTTTCAGTAAATGATGGACTGACGACGGAGATAAAGATGTGGCGGCGACAATGTATATCGCCGAAGTGCCGAATGAGCGAGTCATCAATATCCCAACGGTCCTTCCGCCGAATGTTCGAGACGAAGGCGTGCGTGGCAACGGTCGCGAACGCCTAACAAACGCGTGGATAGCGGGGATGTTGAGGGGCGACAAAGAAAACAGAAACAGATCCGATCGAAAGTCAAATTGTAAGAGCTTCGGTCTTGGAAAGTCGCGGTTGGAGTTCGGAAGTAAATTGTGGTTAGTGTAAACCAAGTGTTAAGAAATAAATTCTCTCTTTTTTATTTTTTATTTTTATCTTTTATTTTCATCTTCGATCTCTCTTTTTTAATTTACGTGACACTAGCGTTATCGAGAGAGTGTGGTCCGCGTGAGAGAGAGAGAGAGAGAAAGGGAGCGTTGGATCCGTGGTGACGAGAGTTGCAAATTAACTATTTAGTTGTCTAAATTATAGTACGTCGTTGTATTTAGTTTACGTTAAACAACCATCGTTTCCTGTTTAATCAACATCTGTACAATCGATTCATTGTAAATTAATCATAATAGTTTACGGTACTATATAGTATGTTCTAACAATGTTGGTATTCCGAGGTAAAACAACAACACGATTCGAATTGTTCTCTAGCTCGTGTGCCGCTACAGGTAATATTCTCAAGTTGTCGATATTTCTAATAAAAGTATTAAAAGTAACATTTGCGATATAAGAGACTTCTGTCTGGCAAATAATTCAATTTATTCAGCATTCCCTGTAGCACTCTGTAGTCGATTTCTCATAGAACGCGTAAGTACACAGAAATATATTGCTTTTATGCACGATCCGAGATTGCTCGTAAAAATTCCCTTTCATGTTTCGCTAGCATCGGGAACGTATCTTCTCGGCGATGTAAGTACATGGCGATATCGAGCCACTTCGGTCAGACGGTCGAACAAAATAATAAAAATGGACATTTGCGATGCACCCATTCACCGACGGTCTATCGAGAATGCCCCAACTCGAACCACAGACCACTGTGCTACAATTTCAGGATGCATTTCGTGTTACGTGCACGGATTACTGATTCTTTCCACAGTCACGCGATACAAATTGGCAGCTTGCGGAGGATTTTATTTTATATCGGCTCCTCCGTCACCATCGTCGTCTTCACTTTGATCTTTCATTCGATAATTTTAATAATTAATTATTACAAGACCGTTATATCTATACGTTTGTCGATAATATCTGACGTAGGTTTTATCGTTCATTTTTCATTACATTTCGTTTTATCCCTACGTTTTTATCCTAGAACTGTATGATTCCAAAGTTTTCCTGTCAGAGATTCACGTTTACGTACATTTAACGTTTAGATTACGAGAAACGTCGACATATATTCCACGAAGAAACTTTATAAAATATTCTATGGCGTTTAAAACAACCTTCTATAAAAAAAATAACTGCTAAAAAGGGGAAAAATTAGAATTTATTCTTGTCGAGGTTGAGGTTGATCGATTGAAGAACGAGAGGATGAATTTGTAATAGAAAAGTATATTGAAATAACTAAAGGTGTTTATTCGACCATTCGCGGAGAGACGCGATCGCGAGGTGCACGTCAACGGGAGTCGTAAATTCCCGTTACGATTGTCTTATTAATCGACGCCACGAATAGATCGATCCCTGTATTTCTTGTGGGATAATAGGGGTAGTTCAAATAGATTCACACTGAATTGACGAATGTAACTTAAGTTTTATTCCAGCAGCGTTGTGTAGAAGATAGTCACGCTGGTGCGTGAGTACAATGTGATACACGATTAGTTTTAAGGGCAGCGGCTCGATACAGACGCGATGACTCCTCTAGCGATGAAGAGGAATCGTAGAATATACCGATGACCGACGGACGATTGACTTGTTGACGGATAGACAGTGACTTTAGGAAGTGAGGACACGTCTCGTGTTCCTACGGAGGAAAGCTCGGTGTGGGTGTGTCCTCTCGAACTAGGAATGCGGATTCGTTCTTCACACTTCTCGGTAGAAAGGTGAGGGTAACGATCCGCGATGCTCATTGGTTATCGCCACGTTAATGAGGAAAATATGAGGAGAAAGTTTTCCTGCCAACGTGGCTCATGGGTGNGCTACCTGCTTTTTCCGTAATTTGTACGAGCGTGGAATAAATCTAAGGACTGTTTTAAGGACCAGCCATAAACCTAAATTGCTTATATAAATTGAGATGAAGTTAAAAAGATTCGGTTTATGGTGGTTCCTTAGGTTTATTGGGGGTCGGTGTGGAGGTACGTGGGCCTGGGCGGTCAGACCATAAGGGACGTCGCGCTAACCATCTTACGCGACGTAACAAAAGGTATAACTATAAGTATAATGTATAAGTTTATGTTTATTCAGATGCTTACTCTCTTAGTGTTACCAGACAATGGAATGATAGGGAGCACGTCCATATATTTATAGCAGAAGGACACTACCAAAAGAGTTAACCTTATAGCTTCAGCTAAAGACTACGAGGAATATAAATAGAAATCTGTTTATTAGTTCCTTTGTTCCTAGACCTTGCACCCAAAACATAATGTATACTCAAGGGTACAATAATATGCACCGCTTCTTATTTAGAATATTTCTGCGTAATGGCAGACTCTAGGTCACGGATATACGTAAATAAAGATGTAGAGTTTTTCTTGAAGTATTTACTTCAACAATTCGTATTACTTGGAAAAGCGAGATCTCCTTGTTTCATTAACCTTCGATAGGAATTTATTAAACCCCAAATTCACAGTGCTGTCACAGCTTAATCCGGAATCTGAGAATCTGTGTGACGAAATCCAGACGCTCTAAGGCTACAGCCTAATTAGAGAGCATTGACGCGCGCAGGATAACACGATTTTCCAATAAATTCGTTAATCCAGACCGCGAGCTGACCGATGAGTGGTGCGCGTTTAATTAAAAACTCAATTCCAGGAGGGTGGCCCAAGGGAAGCGCGAGGTACGGTCTCTGCGTGTCTATTTAATGTAATTATTAACAGCAGACCGTAACTTTGAGTCGGGTTTCGGTGTGCGTCCATACAACGATCCAAAATGGCTACGCGAAGAGCTACCAACCTTCACCGTTCTTGATTATAACGATTGCACACGGTTAACCAACTACCCTGCATCGGGTTTCGAATTTCATAATTCGGAAACGAGAGGACGACAAGCGATATCGATAGGTTCGATGCCGTTTCGTCTTTATGCGTACGTGTGCCAGCGTGAAATTGTCAGTTCGTTTCCAAAGCTGTGATTTATACGTCTGGAGGATACTTGCACGCCATTTACCTCGTGCCACTGTAATTCGATCGATCGATCATAATTTCGTGCGTGGAAAAATCGAGCGTCTAACGATATAACGTCTTGGAAAATCGAAGGGTAATAATTTTACGACGTAGAAGCGTCGTATAACCTTTTTGTACCGCGTTTCACGCAATCAGAAAATTTCGTGGCGATGTGAAACACGGAACAAGCGAGTAGGCTTTTGATCGAAATCGTTGAAAATCCTCAAATTAAATCGTAGACGTAATAAGTAAAACGTAACGACAGAATGTTTCGATCTGCGTAACGAAACTATTAAAGTAACGTTTCTGATGCTCGATGAAGTATAGAAATAAAAATAATTGCAAAGTAATATACGCAGTGAAGAAATTTCGATTCTTAGCAGGCGAAGACAACGAAAGAGAAAAGATTGATAGAGAAAAAAATGGCAAAGGAGAAGTTGACGGCGAGTACCGCATCGCGCTTTCGATAACACCTAATATTCGTCAACTGTGGCGCGCGAGTTTTAAAACAAAGTCATTGTCAAAGTTCGGCTGCAACTTCTGGTTCAGCCGGTCGAGTTATCGCGTTCTTTGCAGCTCTGTTAACGGCACGGCGGAACGTATAAAAGCGCTTGCGAAACGTTTCATGCGTAAATATTAAACTCGTGAAACGTTCTAAACAAAACGGCATGGAATGAAAGGAAACAACGAGCCGAGGGCACAAAGGCAAAAAGCAGCAACGATTTTTACCGTTGCCTTCTCATTGTGCCCGATCGTTCGGGGCCTTGGTATGCACCTTTGTTCGTTCGAGTTTCGTTTATCGGATACTGCTTTAAAAGGTTGGCTCCGGTCAATTCCGGTGTCGTTTAACCGAAGACAAAGTGTGCCCGACCCGTATTTCCTGAAACTAACCTGCGAGAGGTGGCGAGGCGAAACCTTGCGCCAACATTCACCAACGCCATCACCTAGCAGTTCGTAATCCAGCGAATTTATAGCAGGGATCGCCGAGTCCACGCCAGCCACAACGTGCGAGCCATTTTTACCTTGCAAAAGAGGAAAAAGAACTACTGATCGCGTTTTCCCTTTTTATTGGAATTATGTAAGGGCCCTTGGACCGATTGATTAGCAGTATGATTTAATGGAAACCATCGTGTAGAATCTTCGAAGGGCAAATTCTGTTTAACGGATAAATGTTTTCACGCTGGATTACGAGAAGGAATTACGACGAGATATCGCAGTTTGCGATAACACGATACACGCGAAACGAAGAAAATCGTTACGATTACGATTCGCAGGTTTCGATGAATTTCTGAAGTGAATTATACTTTAGAAATAAATCTCACCGATTTCATCGACCTTGATATATATGTTTGTCGAGGTTAATGTTCCGAGTAATTTCGATTTGCGCATATAACAACTGCCTAACTTTAGTTACGATGACATATGTACGACGATATCAATTTGTAAAATACGTCCTTCCGTATACGAGTATAAAATGGGGTTAGGTAATGGTATTTGATGTGTTGTTAAATAGGTTTTGGAATTCGATATTTAATTGATTCACACAGATTCAGTTTTTATATTCTGTATTTCACCACCATGTACAGCCATATGAACGCACCGGATACACTCAGATAATTAACACATGGCGGACGCCAAAATAAAAGAGCGTCGTCAGAAGTCGTACTAACTTTGCACGTAGGAACTAGTGATCATACCAACCTAATATTTTCCTCAACGTGATGCTTGATACATGGAATGGTATTAATTGAAGAAGTTGCTGTAATAGAGAGGCAGCTCCATTTTTTTAGCAATTCGGGTAAATCAACGGAAATGAACTAAAATTCAAATATTTTTTCACATGTCCTAGAAATTCGTAGTAACCTAATATTCGTAATAACAAACTTTTGTGTCTCTGAACATGTAACCTACACCGTTGTCTTTCTTTCGCTAAACACGATTCAAATATCACAGCTACATACAGTTCTTGTTGCTGCGAATCGTTAAATTAGTATTGTTGTAAAGTAGTTTGGATATCTATGTTTTATTAACGTTAAAAAGTATACTCAGCTTCTACGATGATATATTCAGGAAGTTAGGAAGGAAAGCATAAATAGGAGCATACAGTGTACGGCCAAACTATAATTTTCCTCCCGCTTTTCGTTCATATATTTTTCACGGACACCTTTTCCGTTCCATTGAGAAAAAACGTCTCTATTACAGGTAATACCGGCGCACGGCATACCGCCATTTTTCTTGAATATAACTGGGGTCACGAATGATTTTTCTTAGATATCTTTCAGTTGTTACGCTATTTTCTTCTTCTTCTCTAATGAAACTTCTGGCAGGGTCGACGTGGTTTTCTCTTTTTAAATATTTAGCATCGGCCACGGTAACAACATTCCAGTAAAGTATACAAATATTATTAAACTTCTCTTCGTACGTAACTAAATCAAGTATATCATGTCGATTCTCGCGAAACTATGCATCGTCAGTTAGACTCATCACCGATAGACTTCTTATAGTCGCAAAGTCTCGAATAATTCTCTGATTCTCTGGCATTGCGTATCTGCATGCTATAGTTAGCATGCGTGCAAGCGTGGCACGCGTGTTAAACAAGAAATATGACGCGAGTCTAGCGAGGGGATTTTTCACGAACGATGCAATACGGACTATATATCACGCTTAAACGCATATAGAATTATCTACGTAGACGTAACGAATGGATTACTGGAACGCGAAAAGGGGAATATAAATTAGAATCTTTTTGTTAGCGACAAGGAACGGCGAAGTTGTTTTAGCATTTGAAATCTCGATGCATGTTTATCGAATCTTACACGAGCGTGTTTGATAACCGATGACTCGAGTAATAATTTATCGACGATCTGACAACGAGCATAATTCATTTGCGTCGCGTAAATCTAAAAATGAGCAGAGAACGAACGAACGAATGGACATTAATGTTGTAACGTACTATGCAATTTGTTCAATAAAAGTCAAGAAGCTTTTACGAATCGTAAACATCTGCGCAAGTATCGATCAGTCGAAACGCGAGCGTGTTTAGTGCGCCACTTTGAGATCATAAAGTATCGTGGAAGTTTGCGAATTGTTCCTTACATAGGCAAGATAACTTCATAGACATGATCGTGTCAACGCGGTAACAAGATCTTGCAGCTAAGCGCATTAATGTAAATTACCTGGAAGATTGTAACGTCCTCCTATTTACCCGAGAATCGATACTTCGTTACAACACTTGTTATAAAAATAGGTAGACGAAGGTGGTGGCACAGCGTAAATGCATAATCACTGCTTTACACGTATCGTTTCGTCGACGGGTGTATGCGGAATATGTCAGGGACATTGAAAAATTGTATCAACGCGAGTCAAATGATTAAATCACGCCTGAGTTAGTAGGTTACTCGTTTATTTATACAAATACGCAATACAAAATTAATTTTTCAATTTTTCTTTTTAATCAAATATTCTAACCGGCATTGTCTTAATGCATTGCTTTGCCGATCTAATATTTTTAATCGGTTTATCATTATCGAGAATTTCGATTCGTAATAATACGCGTCACTTCTTTTTTTTTAAAGAGAATTTTATTTCTACCCACAAATACCAGGATCTAACAAACCGTCCGATTGGAAGAACGTTTACATTTCCGTTGTTATCAAGAAGCATCTCGAAAATTATTGCTAATATATTCCATTTTCCACGTCAGATACGCTTGCATTCGATAGGACGCTAAGAAGAATCTACTCATTGTTCTTTTCGCTAAGTAAATTTATGTTGCACGTTTCCTTGTTTGAAGTTTCGTTGAAATCCGTTTCCGCGTGTATATGTACACGGCTGGGTATATTGCTTGCTTGGTGCGCGTAACGATAAAAGAAAAGGAGGAAAAAGGGTCATGCATTCTTGTATCAGAGGTCCGATAAATTTAAATTTTCATGAGAACTATTTCCAATTGTGTGTTGCATATCAGCTCGGCTGAAATTGAAGGTAAACAACGTTTGTAAAACGCCAGCGTTCTACTTCGCTACGTTCGATCATTTTTCTTTTGACCTTTCCACTCGCCTTGCTTCCATATCGCTGGCTTGCAAGTAATTTCGATCTCTTCTATTGGCTTCACCGAAAGCCTATTTATTTTTTTAATCCGACACACACGTACACACGGCCGGCCACGGTTTGATCCTGATGAGTGTGCAGTTTTCATTTCGAGGAACTGTATAGTTCATCAGTCGCCTTCTGCAACGCTTTTCTCTATTTTGTATCGCGGTAAGAGCAGCGCTTTTATTCCGCTGGATTATGTTTGGCCGAACAGCCGCCACTCCGTGTAGATCGCGCGTGAAAAGATACGCAACGCGCCATGGATTTTTCCATAGCAAGACACGTACGAAGTTTAAACATCGTTGATCTTTGTTTCAGGTTGCAAACGATATAAATTTAACAGTTTTTTGCCAATAGAATCGATCAGGTATACTTTGTCTTGAAATACATTATTCAGCAAAGTTTTTGAATAAAATTCTACGGGGTAGGCAAACTTTGATTTCAGAATTGAATTCAATACTTCAAAATTATAATTTTTTTTCTACCGACAGCTTTTGATACGTTAGTCGTCGCAAAACACTCGAACATTTTGACAAGAGCGAAAAAGTGATTTTCGCTGAATCGCTTTTGTTGCGTTCGTTATATGTAAAGGCAAATATTATTGTTTCTCTAGAGATGAATATGAAGTTTACACATACACAAACTCTCTGTCTGTCTTTTCCGCTATTTTTTTTTTAATATATAGAAAATATGCCTTCAGGCTTTTCGCTGATTAATATTGAAGAACAGATTTACGTACCGCGTAATAGATTAATTGCAAGTCATACGGCCCTCAAAGCTAATTATTGGTAGAAACTAATTACGAGATACTAGGTCGTTCGTAACAATATTTGCGATAAAGACGATAGAACGTTACGGAAAACACAGTTTGCATATTATTAGCAAATTGTTGTATTTCAAACGTTTTCCGCGGAAACATCAATTTTCGATACCGCGTCTGTTGTCACAGATAACCGAATAATCTACAATTTAATAGAATCGAAACGGTTTCGATAATTATCAGCATATGATTTTATTTCTGGTTTCAACCAAAGATAAAACTCGAACATGAAAAAACTAACGCAAAATCGAAACGGTCTATGATTAAACGAAAAATCGGAACAAATGCACGAATCAACCGTATCTCGGTTAAACGAATGAAAAATCGGTATATGCGTATATAAAAGTGTTTGTTGGAAAAAATAAAATGTGAAAAACGATTCGACGGGAAAGCACGCACAGGGTATCGAAAAGCAAGGCGCGAAGCAACAATTTGTAACAGACGAATGCTTTGAATAAATTGTCAGCTTTCAAGAGTTTCGAGTATCGTTCGGCCACTTTGAAATTGATGCTATTAAACAAATATCGTGTGATCGTCGTTTTATTCGAACGAATGCTAAGCAAACGTCGTATCATCGTTGACTTGTCCAAATGAGTGCCAAGCAAATGTCATATCATCGTTGATCGATCCAACCAAATCGTCAACGCAGAGTTTAATAAAAGTGTAGCTTCCATAAGTCACAACGTTCAGCTTTTACGTCCCATATATTCTCGTTATGGGTTTTCACCGCAAAATATCCCAAGTCTCGGAGCGTGTCGTTTCACGGTAGACGTATTTCACCGCTTTTAACGTTGCGCGATTTATTACCGATCTAATTTCCATTGATTAAACGTCGTCGAAGTAGTCGTTAATTTCCCTTTTGATTATCGGCTAAACGGTATTCTAATTAACCAACTGTTTCTCTCTCATTGCCCGGCAAGCTGACAGGGTTGCAGTTGACAACTCTGGCCAACAGCCGCACCGACGCCGTGTTATCTTTTCAAGCCCGAATGGCTGTTTAACGTTTGTTGTTTTCAATTAGATTGTCTGCGTGTCGCGCGCCTCCCTGGCCAATGCAACTGCACGCTTATAATTAACGAGTCTGAACGGGGTTAACTGGCCGCGTTAAATTTCACAGCCACGCGCTTACTACAATTTCGAACGTTGATCCTCGCTCTGTAATCGCGCCACTCCCCTCTTTAAAGCTACGCTTTTCATCAACGAACAATTTCGTCCGATCAACTTTCCGTCTTGTGCTCTGCGACGAGAATTAATTGCCAGATTCGATGGATCGCGTTATACAGATCATATCGTTATCCCGTCTTTAACGAGTTAAACTACTCGTCGTTTGCAAATCAAATACTTTTTCCGATCGTTCTACGAAGAACAAATTCTTTTTTAAAACGTTCCTTCTAAGACAATGGAAATAAAATTAGAAATAATGTCACGCGTAAATTTCGCGGTATATATTCCGTAATATCCTCTTCGCACACATTTTTCAACGTCTCCAGTTTCCATTAGCGAACAAATAGAAACGAAGATAGAGGAAATGCATTTTTTTGCCGCGATATTCCCGCTGCTCTTTCTCCTCGCTTTTCGTCTACACGCAACAAGAGGCACGCGCTATTCTTTTCGCATGGCCCAAGGCGTATCATTTCTCGCGTTTGTATTGTAGCATCGCGTTGGCCAGAAATTTCCCTCTACGTACGATGAAATCACGCGTCAGCAATAGCAACTTGAACAACCGAACGCTGGTACTTGGCGGTCGTACGTGTGAAAGATGAATTCAGAATGCATAGATCCGCACCGTGGCAGATGCACGGACTAGGAAAATAAATTGTTTACGTCTTTGATTTCCCCCACGTAATAAAAGATGCACCGAAACTCCCCAACGCGCGGTCTGCCGCAGCAAAGTTTTGCAAGCGGTATCGCTTCGTTGAACTTTGTGAAAATTTGAACGCGACCTCGAATTATTGAGCCTCGGTTCGTATTTATCCGTTCGTGTTCTTACAGGAAGCAAACTGCTGCTTCACATTTACGAAATACCTACACGTATGATTTCAATGTTCGATGAAACGAATAAAGCGCGAAGTTGGATCTTTAAGTAGCCAACAGTATTTTTAACAACGTTCTGTGTTCTACGATTCCGATTCTCTTCTTCCGAGACTATCTACAGAAACGTCGGTAGGATTTTATTTTTACGTCAAAATATCGACGCGTTACTTATTAAGGATTTTGTTACGCCCCGAGGCTTACTATAGGCCGGGTTCCTGTCTTCCTTGGTACTACAGTGTCGTAGACAAATCGTGTTACATAACCGGCGAAATATATCCAAAGTAGCGATAGGCGCATAGCTGTCGTCAAGCAGCGAGTTCTAGAAACATCGATTCGCCTTCAGTCCGCTGTTTTACACAAAGAAGGTGGCATACGCGAGCGTGGTGGAGTTCGTCTCCCAGAGAAACAAAGAAAAAATTCGAGGAACAGTCAGTATCATTTGAGGATTCAAACGGAATGCATCGAGAGGTTCGAACGAATAAAATCCAGGTCGCTTAGTCTAACGAAATACATTGAGAAATATCGTAGAGTCGGGTCGAATTATTGTAACAAACTAATTGTATCATCGTTAAATCATTTGTGACGTGTTCATTATAATTTTAAATATCGTTAAATATACAAGTTTATATGGATATACTATGGATATTTTATGTATATCTTTGCGTATCGAGTATACATTTCTCCACCATTAAATTTCTCGTAAATGTGCAAAAATTCGTTGTTTAGCGAACGTACTCGATTATTTTCTTCACGTCGCGTAAATTTGAATTATCATGGAAGGATCGTCGATAGTTCTACTGTTAAGTGTGTCACGTTAATTTGAAATCTCTCGTTCTAGCAAACACGTAAGTATATAATTCCCTACTTAACCTATATAGCAGGGAAATAACATAAATCTAAGGCATATTAGTCATCGGTGAATGTTATTTCGAGGCTGATAAGAACAATAAATCTTCATCTAGCTCCTTCGTACGCTTTCATCATAAGACATTGCTACACTTACGTACAGTAATAACTCAGAATTAAACGTACGGCGACGAACACGAGACACTGTTCTACGTAAATTTCAAGTAACACGAGTTTCAGTAGTACGTGACACATATTTGTATCACGAGATGCGAAATGCAAAATACTCGAGTCACGTGTAAGAAGATGGCCATCGCCTTCGTTAGATACGCAATAACGGACGAAATTAATAAATTTGAGAGATAAATGTCACGAAAGGACACCATAATTTTACAAAATGAAATTATATTTGACAAGAGTAACGAACCAATGTAACGTCTATATATCCCAGTATAGGTTACTGTTGCCGATACGATATTTCAAAATATTTAATAGAGAATTTAACACGCTTGTAAAATAATTTAACAATGTTTTTGTTCGTTACTGTATGTACAAAATAGAATTCGTAATTACGTATTAGACGAATCCTCCTCTGAAACGTGATTTTCAAAAGCACTGTTCGCACATTGATCGTGATATTGGTTTGGCAACTAAGCGATCGCTTGGTACAATTTGGTTACGTTAGAAACTCGCGGGAAACGAAAAACGTTCAGGAAGGACGCGCTAGTTTTTTTTTTCAGTTTTATCGTTATTTCTAAATGCCATTGGCGTATTTCAGCGTTAACGTAACACGCGAAGTTACTCTTATGCCGGCACTGCGGACGGAAATAGTTTATTGGCAGACCGACTTCCTACGGATGATGAAACACTGGCTCGGGTTATCGCGCGAATATAAAGAAAAAGGCTGAAAGAAGCGAAGTGCCTTCCGCGATATATTTTCTCGCTTCTCGAACGGAATACGTTAAAGTTTAACGCAATTTCATGGTGGGAAGAACGTTTCGTTCGCCTTCCTATAACTCGAAGGTGTATTGCTGTACACGTGTGGCCCGTGGCACTTTTTGGCACCTCCAAGGAATCTGTAGAACGGAGGAAATAAGAAACGTGTGTTGCCAAGGATGGCACAAATTGTCTTCGCAAGAATATACAGCTTATTTCTTTGTCGACGGGAATACACAACGAAATCTTTGTTCGAATGTATTCTTAATGGAAAAAGAGAAATTTTAGTTTCGCGTGGATGCAGGTTAACGACGAAGAGGAGATGTCGTTGAAAAATTTGATAGGCTCTTCGGTGCAGGCGATCGTACATTATAGGCCATAGAGTGTTTTTAATGAAATGTTAACGTAAAATATTTCACGCGAGATTACAACAAAACAGTCGAGGAGTTTCTACACGCGTGTTCACGTACGTTTCATGTTTAAATTTGGGTAACATAATTGGATATTTATTACTCAGAATCGCAACACTCGCAACGAAATTATTTCAGCATTCCCAGTTTTCTCTCAATTGTTTTAATGAATATTTGCAATATTTTTGTAAAATACATTGTATTCGTAATAGTAGTTGAATAAATAAAAATAACGAAAATAAATCGAGTAAAGGTACCTCCATGAAATTTCACCTCTCTCTCTCTTTCTTTTTTTTTTTTTTTTTTTTTTTTTTTTTTTTTTTTTTTTTTTTTTTTTTTTTTTTTTTTTTTTTTTTTTTTTTTTTTGTTTGATCGAGTCATGCACATGCATAAATGCAGCATTCGAAAAGAGATATATCGACTGCATTTTTTCGATTTCAATTTGCCACATTGGAGCAAACGGAAGAATTGTACTTCCGTTTCCATTATACAATTTTGCGTGTATGGAACGTCGTTGGGAAAAATATGATAAAGAGAAATAAGGTTAAACACGATGTATAGTGGCAATTATTTTACAGATTTGAAATACATCTGGCAGCTTGATATTAATTTAGTACATATATTTAGTCCTCAATAGTATATTCGGACGATTAATAGCGCCATTATCGCAACATACATTTGCTATGGTATTTAATTGTTAGGATATCGACGTTGAACGCTGGCCGTCGATAAACAGTATCAAAAGCGTTCATTATACCAAACCACGTAACAGATCGATCGATGGCTGTGTGCGAGCCAACGATAGATTAGAAGATGATCAAGGTAACGCCAATCAAAGCCTACTCGATATATCATTCGGAACTAAGCAACCCATCGCAACCAATTCCAATTGATCGCATCTGGCTGCTTTGATCGTTCGCAAAGCGGTTTTCTTTATTTTATCCACGCGTATCGTTGTTCTGCCAATGGCTTTTGGTAAAATTAACAAGAACCGTGAAATACGTTAAGAAAAAAGACGTTAAGAAATACAGGTAAGTTGAAATTTTGCATAAAACACGGAATATTGTAACGTAAATATTATTTCGGTTGATCGATAACAGAACAACGTGTTAGTAATTATCGCTAAAGTGTACGGATAATATGAATTTAAAGTGAAATCGACTGGAAAATTACCATTGTGTCTGATAATTGCTTGACTTGTACTACTTGCTGGCTCGGTAACAGTATACGATAGCGACCGAGATACGTGTTTCCGAATATTCAATTTAATATTGTAATACCTAGATCCTATATCATGTTACCTCAATTTGGAAACGTCTACTAAGACAGGATTTCGTTTTATTTTAATTTTATTCAACTGTCCGTTTCGATCGAAACTCGTCTAAAACTTTACGCGAGATTTATTTCAAAATTCTGAAATTATATTCTACTAATTTCAACGTTGAAGAGTAGATAGCGCTGCAGCGTATAATATTAAAACAAGAGCAGTGCTCTGTTAACAAGAATGATATAAATTACGCTACGAAGAAAAAAGCTTGCTTGCTGCATCGTATTTTAAGTACGCCTTAAAATAAAGAAGTTGGATTAAAACGACTACTGTTAAATGGAGAAAATAAATTTAAAGTGGGTTGTAAACTCGAAAACACCTAGTATTTATATCATAAAACGGAATAATATTAAGCTGTCCGAAAAGCTTCTTTCGTTTTACGAGGAAATAATGGACGCGCGAAATTTTTTGTTTTTTATTTTTATATTTCGTCGAACTACGTACGATCCATTTTTGTTCCGTTGAGATAAATACCGCGATATTTCACAGACTTGGTTTCGCGTTTGTATAAAGGTACGCTGTTGTAAAAAACACGTTTGCGAAAGAAAGACACTTTTCGGACAATAGCAAGCCCGATATTTGACGTTAAAACAGTTCTGCAATCTAGTTTCTGTACTCCGCGTGTTTAAACGAATGTTACATAAACAGTGTTGCGATTAATGGAAATTGAAAATGAAATTGATAAAAGCTTGAAACTTTAATGGTCGATAGGGTAAGAGCGCTTTGGTATCCGAATAAAAACGAGTAAAGATTTAAAATGTGCATTTTGTAATTTGCCGATAAAACAGGATTTAGCGCGTTATACGTGTTATATATGTTATACGAATACATTTGTACCGAAAGTGATTCCCAGAATGCGACATCGAGCGTCCAGGTAATTTTCACGTACTAATGTGTAAAGTACGAGGGAATATTAAACATTTTTAAGTATTTACAATTTCAGCGGAACCATCGTTAAAATATACTTTTATATCCGTACTATTTTACTGATATTTTGTACCGATTTCGCGTAAAATTCTTCTATGGAAGCTATTTTCCTCTATACCTTGCGTTCTTTACCCGTTCCAGTAGTTTAACTTTTTTAAGTTCGTCAGCAGCATTTTCTGCCAATCTTTTACGTATTTCAAAACTTCAATACCTGAAAAAACTCGCATAATTCCCCGGAAACTGGACGATTCGTTCGAAAACACCGACGCAATTAGTCACAATATTATTTATTAACAAACTCTAAATTAATCGAGTCTCGTGCACACCCTGTATAAAATCTCCGTATATCTTTAACCGTTTTAATATTTTAACGAAAATCTTGATAGGTTAAAGTCGTTTAAAATAAGCAATTTGCAACATGTTTACTTCCTTTCTGTACTCCTCCGCCATTTCTCGCTCATTTTCAAACAAGCAAATGAGATTTCGAGGTCAACAAACAGTTCGTTTAAAATGGAAAACATTCTCGCGAGTTTGTTAAAGTAAACAAAAAAAAAAAAAAAAACAGGCAAATGTTTATGTAACTCGATGCTGCATTTTAACATCTCGTGGAAAGCTCCGAATATAAAAAAGTACAAAATACCGTAAAGCTTCCTTACACGGGACCATTTTCAAGTTTTTCATTAATCGACGTTCCGATGGACGATGGTTCTCTTAAAATCGGTATTTTGATCATCGAAAGTCTACTTTGTCCGATATTTTATCATTCGTGGTTTCAAATTAACGTTGATTGCTTCTTAAATTATCTAAATTCCAAATCATTCGAGAGCGAAATTTATTATGCAGAGACTTGATATTTCACTTGAAAAAGAGATGGTGAACACAATTATGAAATACCTGGCATAGCTTTAAGAATGTAGGGGATAGCAAATGAGAAATTACAAGGACCTATGACCGACGATTAATAGCACAAAATATCCCAGTAATCTTAAACGATTTAACGCTGATCCCTTGGCTCGTAATATCGATTACTTCGATGCTACTCACCGGTGACCTAAATCGGGCAGGGGGGGAGCCCGACGTTTAATTATTCGATCAATAAAGTAACACGTACGATGATCGAAATTCGTATCGGTATCTCGGTCGATACGATCACGGATTCCACGTGATTCTGCGTGCAGGGAAATCGTCAGGTTGGATTGCGCCGTTCACGTTGACACGTTTGTCAAGCTCGACTCTATTCCTGCCGATGTACAGGTTCGATGGAAATTGAACGGACGGCTTACGAGCTCCGTTCGCTGTACCGAGTCGTTTACATGCTAGACTGGAGTAAGATGGATCACCGATCGTGTAAACCATTATTCGACATGGCGCGTGGAATCGATTATCGAAATAACGCGTCCGTTCACTGTCTACTGCCACGTGTGTGCTTCAGCTGATAGAAGCTATCGAACCTCTACAGCGTATTGCAGACGTTTCCAGACGTAATTCTTCGCTTCGGTCCGAGAAAACTCGATTTCAGAAATTCCCCTGACACTTTGATCTTGCCATCTCGACCATAAAACTCATAAAGTCTTATTGAAATCAGCGTCGCGTTCCGGATGAAACGCGAGGCTCGCGTGTCAAAGGATCGACCAGTTCAGCGCGCCATCATTTTTCAGAACGGCTCGTGACATTCGAATTTCTCGACTTCCTTCGCAAGGATGCGGGCAAAAAAGAAGGAAGATATAGTTGAAACTCGGATGATCGACGCAAACGAACTTGACTTCCTTCGTTCATATCGTTTCGATTTGCCGATCGTTTATGCCGCGTACTTGAGAATTTCACGTGCAATGAGATTATCGATTGCATTTACGATCGATCGAAGAAATTGACATAAAGTTTCGACGTAAAGCGTGTGAACTACAATTTTAGGGGTAATAAACTTGGAGATAATGGCTCGAATCGGTCGATCACTTGTGGGAGCACTCGAGAGACCTGTGAAATTTAGATATCTCGATCCTTCGAATTTCTATGGCTGAATTATTACATTTACATAGTAGTTTTTTTTTTTTTTTTATAATTAGACTTTGTAATTAGATGTTTATGATAATCTTACCTGCGCGATTTATATGAAAAGTTTAATTACTCGGTAAGAAATTCCATTTTCTAGGAAATTTGTTTTAAAAATTCAGGATGCGATTTCAGTAACAATGTTAACTGCGCTGTGCTCTCTCTATTTGTATATGTATATGTACATGTATACGTATATATAGTATTTTATCGTCTTCATATGCTAAACGCGGAAAGCTGCAAGTCAGCGCTGTTAGCGGAAATATAGCTCAATCTTACCACCTTTTTATTTTTGTAATTAATAGCGCCGTGAAACGTTCTTTAACATAATTTAACTTTATAATTCTTCAACGTTTAAAAAATTCTTCGTCTTCTACTGTAACATATTTTGCAATTTTAACGATGCAAAAGTTGCTGGAATATTTTCAAAAAATACATTCACTATTAGCGGCTTATTAAAAGAACTCTGTTAATATTACATGCGGATTTCGATCGCGGAATCGCTGTAAGTTTAACCACGTACGGGAAAATTACGCGGATTCTGCAAGTTTTCCATTGTACTGTTCCAAATAGAATATCAAAGAATTTTTGAACAAAAGATACACGGGACAAAAGAGTGTATTTCTATCCAATATTTCATTCAATTTTATTGTATTCTTATATTTTTTCATAGTAACGATTTATATATATGTATCAAAAGGAATTAGATGTATCTCTCGTTTGTCGATCATAATTAGAGCGTGGAATTTATGCAATAGAATTTGCGCGAGTTCATATTTTTTTTACGAATATAATTAAAAAAAAAAAATGGAATCCACACAGAGGTTTGTCTTCCACGCCGAATATCGTAATAAATACGCTACGTGTTGCATATTTTGCCGTATTACGCGCATTCTGTGAGTTTTTCAAACTTTACACGCACATAAACGCATAAAAATCCGTAGTCTGACGATATTATTTTAAGATACGCATGTAAAAAGATATTCTTCGATTCTTCGATGAATTAGACCATGGAATAACGCGTCGATCGTTCGCGGACGAAATATTTCACGTGCAAATTGCCACGAGAGGATACGAGAGGAGCTAAGGAGAAGCGACTCTCGACGCGGAAGCTATTCTCTGGTCGGTGGTAACCTGGAATGGACAAGCATGGAAGCGAAACGGCGCGAGCTTGCAGCCTTTGTTAAAGGAACAATTAGCATTCTGCATACTGGGAATCTGGCAAAGGCGCGACATCCTGTCAGGAACGTTAAGAAAATGCCGAATGGTCGGCGGTTCGTTGCAACGTGGTGGCGATTTACATTTGCCAGGGGACAGAAAGCGGGGTCATCGTCGACCCATCTCCGATTTTCTCTATTTCCGGTTCCGTGTTTATGCGACAAATTGCTTCTGAAGGGTGAATTGAATTCTGTTTGTGGATGTTCTCGAACATCGTGAAAACTTTTATAAACGGAAGAGAGTGCCGGCATTTTATCCGATGGAGGAGGAAATTGCTGGCCTTGTTTTTCTGAAACTTTATCGAAGTCTATCGAACTCTAATTCTATGGTAATCCCGAGCGAACGTACGACGTTTTAAACGAAGATTCAATTTCGGCACCGTGCACGTATCGAACACGTAATGAAAAATGCCTTTCGTTCGTCGGGAAAAAAAAAAGGAATTTTAATGAGGTGGTTTTCAAATTGCGGCTATTCTATCGAACCTAAGTGCCCCTCTCTTGTGCTCTCTCTCTCTCTCTCTCTATTTCTAGATTTTTCAAGCTTCGACGAACGGTAATTTTTAGACCGCGAATTCTTAGGTCGTGGATAATCAGGATATCCGAATTCGATATCAGCTATACGAAAATTTGTATGGATTATCGAACGACCCAGTTTAGCTTGCAACAGACTTCTATGGTTTGTGTTCACAGATCATTCTTAACGACATGTTTGTCTTTCGTACCGATCACGTTCTTTTGCATATTTCCGGTAGGATATATTGGGTCGGCAACCAAGTGATCGCGGATTGTGTCATTAAGCGATGTTACGAAACGAGGCTTACTATAGGCCGTATTTCCTAACCGTCGCGCGCGGTACTACAGTGTCGCAGACAGATCTCGTCTTATAGGACCGGCGAAATGTATACGATGTAGCGGCAAGTGTCACGTAAAATAATAAAAACAGAACAGAGAAATCGAAGACGAAAAATAAAAAATAAAAATAAAGAAATAAAAAGAGGGAATTTATTTCTTCACACTTGGTTTACACTAACTACACTTTACTCCTGAACTCCAGACGCGACTTTTCAAGACCGAAGCTCTTACAATTTGACTTTCGAACTGAGCTGTTTCTCTTTTTTCTTTATCACCTCTCAATATCTCCACTATTTACGCGTTTGTTAGGCATCCGCGACCGTTGCCACGCACGTCTTTGTAACGTCAATTCACATCACTTGCAACAAACATTGAAAGAAGACTAAAAAGGAAACATCCAACAGACCTCACAAAGGATATAGCCTAGCAAACACGAAGATGGTACCCCACTGGGAGTAGCCATCCACATGCTATATTCTATTTTCCTACGCAATAGATATACCAATTTACCAAATGTCCTTCTGGACAAATTGTAAAGCACAAACTAAATAATAATAATAAAAAAAAAAAGAAATTCACTTCACAGACCAGGTCACACACCGCGGGCAGGATGGAGCCCAGATGCCCGCACATCCTTGGAGCGTACCCTCGATAGTCTCAAGTATCCACCAGGGGTTTTGGAATTTTCATAGTTAAGGTCCTTCAGACCAAGCGAGTATCTCTTGTCGAAGGTTTCCTTTCACTTTTATCGTCTACTACGGGTTAACACGGAAAGTTGGTTTCCCTCGCGTCTGTTATGTTCCGTTAGCAACTTTCTCACGAGGGTGGCTAAAACCCTTCCTCCAAGTCCACCAACCTTCTTATTATCCAATCGGAAACGGTGTCTACCGCCCTCGTTTCCTTAACCAAAATTGTCATCAACAAATCCCATAGTCCCGTGTCCTTAGACACATCCATCCCTAGCTTTCCTCAAACACAGTATCGTCAGAAAGACTTACTTATTCCGTATCCTTAGAATAGTCAACATATCTTTACCTGTCTCTACCCTTATAACAGTCGCGTACTTAACGTATCAGTGTAACCAGGTCTTACATAACGTGGTCGAAGTGAATTGTGATTTATACGTGTCAGTTCAGTGTGTATTCCATTGTGATCGCTGAATTCATAGCAAACTTTAACTAAAACAAAATTAATAATCGTGTTACGACTCAACTATTTTTATTTTATCATCCAACCCTTAAGTTTACGCGACACCTTCGTCTCGAACATTCGGCGGAAGGACCGTTGGGATATTGGCGACTCATTAGGCACTTGGGCGATACACATTGTCGCCGAGTACCGCCACATCTTTGTCTCCGTCATCGGTCCATCGGTTGCCAAATGTGGCATGGTCTCTAATGTGGTTGGTGTTACACAAGCGTCGAGCTCTAGAAACGTCGATTTCGGTCCGTTATTTCTTCCACATAAAGAAGGTGGCATACGTGATTGTAACATCAACTACACCTCGATCTACATCAGAGACCAGGCCGCGCTTCGGAACCGATGGGCTGATGACAGAGATAAAGATGTGGCCTCACTCGGCGACAATGTATGTCGTCGAAGCGAAGTGTCTAATGAACCCTCGATATCCCAACGGTCCTTTCGCCAAATATTCGAGGACGCCTAACAAACGCGTGGATAGTGGGAATATCGAGGGATGACAAAGAAAAGAAACAGATCAGTTCAAAAGTAAAATTGTAAGTGCGTCGGTCTTAAGAAGTCGCTCCTAGAGTTCGGAAGTCAAGCGTGAACCAAGCGTGAAGAAATAAATTCTATCTTTGTATTTCTTTATTTCCTTTTTTTATCTTTTATTTTACGTCTTCGATTTTTCCTTCCTTTTTTTTATTATTTTACGTAACAGGCTGATGACAGAAATAAAGATGTGGCGGCACTCGGCGACGATGTATGTCAGCGAAGCGAGGTGCCTAATGAACCCTCGATATCCCAACGGTCCTTTCGCCGAATATTCGAGAACGCCTAACGAACGCGTGGATAGTGGGGAAATCGAGGGATAACAAAGAAAAGAAACAGATCAGTTCAAAAGTAAAATTGTAAGAGCTTCGGTCTTAAGAAGTCGCTCCTAGAGTTCGGAAGTCAAGCGTAAACCAAGTGTGAAGAAATAAATTCTCTCTCTCTTCATTTCTTTATTCTTTTCTTTTTATCTTTTATTTTTCGTCTTCGATTTTTCCTTCCTTTTTTCTTTTATTATTTTACGTGACATGATCATAGGCGCGAACGATGGCGCGACCCGAGCGTAGTGGTGGTCGTCTCTCAGAGAAGACAAAGAAAAAATTCGAAGGGCAATCAGTCTCATTTGAAGATTGTAACAGCATACATCGAGAGGTCTGACGAACAAAACTAAAGTCGCTTAATCTAACGAATTCATCGAGAGATATCACAAAATCGGGTCGAATTTCTGTAACACATTAACTGTATTCATTTCTGAATAATTTGTGACGTTTTTATGATTATATCAATTATTGTTAGATATACAAGTTTATATTAACCTTGTTAATTCAGTGTTAAATTCACTTGAACTGTCTCTGTTATCTTAATCGAAACAGGGGAACGATTAATTCGCGGCGTCGATTATCCGAATCGTAGCGAGAATTTACGCCTTGCTGACGCGTTTTCCTCGCGAACGGTTGTAACACGTATGTTTTTTAATCGGCACTTTAATCAGCAGATAAATTCGACAGGAGAAGATCTAGCAACGAGAACTTGAAATGGAAGTTGGAGCGGAACGAAAATGTTTTTCCGCAGGAATACTGTTACCAGTATCACGTCCGCCATTGCAATTCATAGAAAACCTACCACTTTACAATGGCATCCGTATGTGTATAACGAAACTGAAACTATTCGAAAGATTCGTCGTTTGTAATGTAACTTCTTAAAAGCACGTGATCACGCGTAATGTCTGGATATAATATGGTGGTTCCGTGACAATCAGCAACTTGTTGGAACGTTAGCCTGAGCTTTGAGGCGAAGGTAGCTGGTTCGCGTCTCTCCGCGAACGGTCGTAACAAGCGATATCGACAAAATCTGCGATCGCTTAGTTGCCACAACCCAATAATACCAACGTATTAACAAAGTTTTATGAGAAAGCCGTGGAAAAGGCGTTTTACGAGTTAGAATAATTATTTCACGAAACTTTCTGTTCGCGCCGTTAAGCAAGGAAAGTAACGTTAATCTAAAAAATAATGTTTTAGGCTTGAAAGATCGTGCTTAATACCGCAAACATATTTGTAATAGCGTAATTCGTATTTCCAGGTTAATATGGAATAAATTATTCTTTGTACGAGTGCTTTAAAAGCGGATCTACGAGGGAATAAAGGTCCAATAAAATGTCGAAGATCTACTACCGAAAAATACGAGTAACCGGATGAATTATAGTCCGTTGGTTTTTGCGACAGAAAACATGTCTCTGAGAGGTGTATCAAATATATTAGCGTAATGTTCGTTCCTAGCGATATATTTGTGTCAATTATTATGCGCATATTGCGCATTCTGGAAGTAAATGATAAAGTGAGCGAGACACTGTAAGTAACGAGAAACGTTAAACTTCGCTTTCATGTCAAACTGCGCAAACTTATCCGTCAACATCGTACGACAAATTTTCGTAACCTCGAAGGAAATAAGATGAAATTATTAGAACGCGGACCACGGGAGAAGAAAAGGATACAAGGTATTGATTAAACGTCTCTGAAGCTACGTAACTATTTTTCGTTGCTGAGATATGTATAATTTTCTGTGCTGGACTGGGTTGAATTCGCAATGGAAATACGTGTATGTGAGTATCGGTACGTGAAAGTGTGTGTGCGCGCGACGTCTGGAACACAGATGAAGGAAAACAGTCGGTCGGTTAAGAGTCGGGTATGGAAGATGTCGAGAAAAAGAGAATGCCGAGACGCGTGGAAATGTGTATCGATGAATATATTAGGAATCGTTCGTTAAATAAATGTATAACTATTTAAATATTAATTAAAAGTGTAAATTCTGTGTTCCTGTAACATTATTTCTTCTTCAAAGATCCACAATTCTCAACATTCGTTCTTCCGTCATTTACAAAGTCACGTATCATTTTTGTTCATCGCTGTATGTTTCAAGATGTGGACTATTGGACTAAAATACTACAAGGATTAACTTATATACGATTGACATTAACGATAAGACATCGTAAATGGAAATCGAGTGGCTACGAAAGGTGAAAGATAATTCTTGCAAAACTTAATTCGACGTTTCAAAAATCGTCAATTATTCTCCGAACGACGTTTGCAATTTCATCCGTTGTACCGTCGCAGTTGTTCGCGCTAACGAGATCCCAACGTAACGACGCAAGTCGCAGGCGTATTCAATCCCACGGAACAAAAGCAGGGAGCGAGCAAAAACAAGCAAAAAGGAAAATCGAAATCGTCGCAACTTTGCCAAGCAGTCCGTTCAAGCTGCGCCGAGACGACTCGATCAGGACAATCGAAACTTTCTTTATCGCGCGGAAGAAATTATTATAAAGATCTCGCGAGCAAAGTTGCTGCGCCTCCTAATACGCGCGCAATTTTCCGCCGTCGCTTTTATTCGAGATATGGCGACTGGCAAGGAAGGATTAAATTCACGAGCTTCCCAGCTACGTTGTTATCGAATAGCGTCGTAGCTGGCCTCGCGTTGCCTTTGACAAGGCTTGCTGAAGCGTTTGACGAGACGACCGGTCGTTAGACGAGTTTTCGAGGTTTCTATTTAAGTTGGCGCGTGCTCGTGAACCGCGTCTTTCCGCCGCTTTCTCAATCTCCAACCCTCTGACACCACATACGTCATAATTATCACGAGTTAAGACGTCCCGAGCATTTCTTTTTTCTTCTCCCAGACGCCGTTCAGGAAACTAATTAGCTACCGCATAACGAGCGTCGCGCGAACAAAAAGAAGTCACGTAATTAGTCAGCGCTAGGGGCTCGAGCCGCGTATCGATCTGCCCGCGAAAGACGCACGGTCACCGCACGAATATTATCGTATACATGTTGAATGTAAACTGAGATTATAACGAGAGCTACCGGAGTCTCCTTGTGACAGCCGAACGAGACCCGAAGATCTAGACGGCCACAACTACTGTCTCTGGCCATCGAAGTGGGCCACATGCAAGAATTACATATTTTCAGCTACGACACCGTGTCCTTGGCTGGTTAAATTATCGTCAGATATTTAGAAGATCGTGCGTGTGCACGGCAATTAGTTTATCGCTGCTGATTCTTCGCAGAATTCTTTAGACGTTGTCGATACGATATTATATATCGTCGAAACGGATGAAATGAATAAATTCTTCGATATTATTATGCACCTGATAACATGGAATTTCTATTTATCAATACGGTTTAATGAAAAAGAAAGAAACTTGCGTTGCGTGGAAAGGCTAAGTCGTGAAAAGAAAATTCGCCGAAGCTTCAGTCTTTCGATTCCTCCGACAGAGTTAAAACTTTCTAAACGAATACGACAGGGCATGGCTATCTTTAAAATCTCTCAACTTTCTCGTGCAAACAAGTTCTCCGTACGAAAAATTGGAAACTTTCTCAAAAGTTGGTTGAATGACATCCGTCGCGCTAATTTACAAAAGAAAAAGCTCATTTCTCTGGGTAATTTCAATTCCGGCGATTTCTACGTGTAAACGTTTAGTTCGAACACATTCAGAAAATTACGGATAAAAGCCGCTGAAAAATACAAATCTCTCCGACCAGCTAGACACGAAATGTAACATTTTTCTCGTCACAAAGTGATTCTCGTGCAACTAAAATCATTTTAATTTAATCGTTCGACAGAGTTCGAGCAATTCAACGAATAGAGTTTTACTTTTGTTGTTAAACTTACCGACAACGGTGCACAGTTCGCGGTTTCAAAAGCTGTCACGGTATTGCGAGGACGATATCTTCTGCGACAAAACACGACAACATAACTCACGACTCGCGCAGCTCGGTCGGCTGGCGACTGACTGCTCGCAGTTTGAAAGCTCGCAAGTCTTAGAAGCGCCCTCTACCACCACCACGTGCTTGCGATGTATCCGGCGACTACAACGCCGTAAGCGGTGATTCTACGAAGCCCTCATTGTCCTGGAAAATCTTCGTAAGCTGGAGCTTTCCAAGCCGCAACACCCGATCCAGCGACTTGATATCGCCCCGATGATCAACGCGCCAACGTTGGAAACTACAAATAAAAGAGAGCTTTGTCGTTGCGGCCGCGGTAATCCGTTTCCAGTTGCAACTTGCATTCATTGCGGCAACCTACAGGAATTTACGATAACGCTACGTGTAATTCTTTTTTCTCTCTTCTTGTTTCTATTCTTTGCTAGCTACGTCTCTGCTTTGTTAAAATCGATACTTTGTCCAAGCGTTGAACTTGGCTTTACGAAGAGACTATCTCAAAAATTTGTTGCCATCAGCGACGTTTTCAAAATTTTGGAGACGAGAAAGAACTAAATACACGGGCAATTTCGATAACGTAAGATTGACAACGTATCGTTAAATCTGCTTCCACGCTGAAAATAACAAGCGCGATTTATCGTGTTTTTCCTTTGGAGTCATCGTACTGTTTTCCTTTAACATTCATTTAAAAGAATCATTTCACTGCATTTCGCGTCGTAGAATTCTTACGCGAATGGGCGACCACCGAAAACCACTCGAATTTCTCCGTTTTGAAATTCTTTTGTAATAAAATATAGAATGGCTACGCGTTTAGGGACAAGCTTCTTTCCGATTTTTTGGTGAAATAAAAATAAATTCGTCGGAGGCAACTCGTTTCTATTAAATAGCTGACTCAAGAACGTCGTAAAATAGTCTGGAAAAATCAATTCGCGTAAGCGAATGCTGTCGTTGCGATGAACATAGAACGGAAAAAAGGGACGTCGATAGCGAAAGCGTTAATTGATATTAGATCCTTTGCTGGGAGCAACTCGTATCGCAAACGGTCAAAGCGAAAACGTTCGAAGCGCGAATTACAAAAGTTAGAGGCTTGCAGCATAACGGGAAACGGGAAAACGATTCCGATCGTTGGTTTTATCTATCAGCCGAAATGAAATATCACCGGTCGTTTAATCGCGACGAAACTCTCGCAAATCTCGCTCCATCTCCTGCATATTTGCCAGGGATGATCCAACGAAAGGAACATTCGAAGCTGACGAAGATTGATGATCGATCTCGGTTGAATGTATCGCTCGCGTGGTATTATTCGTCGGAATTTCGCGGTGGTTCCTTCGACCCCGAAATAGTCTTTTTCGTCGTATACGGCTAGCATTCTCTCTACAAAAACAAAAGCACGAATCACTTGTGTGGGACACACGTGCTCGTAAATCTCCGAGCTTGTGACATGCTTGCGACCTTCCAATTACATTCGACGGATTAATCTCACGATCGAATCGTCGCTCGACGTTTTCGGGTCGTCGACCTACAACAAGGCTCTGCCGCGCTTCTCCGATCCGCGTGTTTTCTTCTTCTCCCGCGTCTTGTTCTTTTTCTAATTATTCTCCATGGCGCGTCCGTGGCGTTGCGCGATCGTAATACACTCGCGCGTACTTGGTCCTCCGGCAGCTGTTGAGCTTGTCCATCCGTTTAAAAACTCGTTTAAAGTCCTTCGATCGATACAGGAATTTTCAGACGAAGTCGGAGCGTAGAAGCAAGGGAAGCGGATGATTCGTCGCGATTTTTATCTTCCCTTTGCCGCATTTGTTTCGAGATTGGATTTTTATTTATAACGAGGAAACCATTCACGTTGTATCGCTTTATCGTATCGATGTTAGGAAAATCATCGTCGTGCGTACGCGACCGTTCTTCCAAGGAGAATTGAAATTCTGTCGCGGTTTCTTCGTTATATCGATTTATACTGCGCGTGTGGTGTACACGGAGTTTATTAAGAAACGTTAAACGTTAGCTTCGACACGGTATGCGATTTAGAATCAGCTTTCACTGTACGATGAAACGAATAAAAAATTTTCATTCGATGGTACATTCTGCCCGATAAAACATCGTACCGCGCGTGCAGTAAAACGTAAACGTTTAAAATTGACGATACGTATTTTCTATCTTTTATTCATACATAGAACATTATACTTTATAAATATTCGTAGAAAATTATATTCGCAATAACCTTCGGTATCGATACGTCTATTCCACGTTGAAATACAAAGTCCTTTTTTTTTGACACGTAGCGATTATTAAGGGCACGATACGTCAAAATCGAACTGCATATTAATGAAATGCCTAGAACAGCGGGCTGATCAGTTGGAACGTGGCAGTACCCGTAGAATACAGATTTCCCAGTTTGTAACAAAACATTGGTTTAGGTCTTACCGGTATCGAGTTTGCTGTAATTAAGCATCGTTTAATCCCCTCTGCAACGCCATGTCACATACGAATTGCATAACTATAGTTTTGCTCTGTTTCGCTTTTATTTCATTCGCCTACCATCACGTTGTATCGTCGTATTCTTTGAAAGATACGCAATTTTATTCCTATCAAAATCACTCTGGTTTATTTTTACTGGTTAAATTTCGCATTCAGCACACAAAATTATAACGAATCGTTTAGTCGTTCAAGTTTTCCATCGTAGATGCTTTTCTAAACACGGGAAGTTAAGATATATTTCTATAAGTATTACGCCATAAACTTTTTTCTATGTCTGGCTGCGTGACAAACGAAAACATTCGAGGGTAGTTGTTCGTGTTTCGCGAATTCGAACGAAGCTTTACTCGAAAAGCTTTTACCCCTCTTCACGACTTCTAAATCCACTTTAGTCCAAGTTGATAAAAGATTTATACACTCTTGTAAATCTCATAAATTCGCGATAGCGTAACCTGTTTTCATCGGCGATTATTGTGTACCATGTTAAAAATGAAAACGCTTGATCACGATAACGGGGCTGTTAATATTATTCATAAATATATCATGCGTATTTTCTTACCTGGCCTCGTTCGAATAGCAAAGATGAAGGAAGTTTCATCATTTTTTGATTTAACGCTACCTTAACGTTTTCAAGCTATCGGGTATATTCAGTACTGTGAAATAGTCAAGATATTTGTTCTTGTTATTTTCGACGAGTACCCGAGAGTTTAAATTTTTAAAAGATAACGGGAAAATGCCCAGAAAACCTTGAAAGAAATATATTTATACATATTAGGTATTAAACCATTTCGCATATATAATTTTATAGCGCTTTTATTTATCGATGTAATTACGCTATACCAATCAATATAATTGTTGAGAATTGTGCATCTTAATCGCCGAAATAAAAGTAAAGAAACACTAAGGTTACACTTAGAATTCATATTAATATAGTTTTAGATTTATTTAACAAACGATGTCAAAGATATTCATCGATACACACTTGCACGCGTCCCAGTACTCTCTTTGCCTCAGCATCTTCTATACCATATCGCTAACGGAACAGTTGCATTCATCTGTTTCTCCAGACGCTGTGCACACTCATATTCGCACACGTGTATCACTACTACGCGACTAATCTAGTCTAGCACACAAAATTATATCTCAATAATAATTATAAAGGATAAAGTTTAAAATATATCGTTTCTCGTTCGACGTTAACATCGTATATGGTATATGTTGAGAATTTTGGATCTTAATCGCCGAAATAAAAGTAAAGAAACACTAAGGTTACACTTAGAATTCATATTAATATAGTTTTAGATTTATTTAACAAACGATGTCAAAAATATTCATCGATACACACTTGCACGCGTCTCAGTACTCTCTTTGCCTCAGCATCTTCTATACCATATTGCTAACGGAACAGTTGCATTCATCTGTTTCTCCAGACGCTGTGCACACTCATATTCGCATACGTGTGTCACTACTACGCGGCTAATCTAGTCTAGCACACAGAATTATATCTCAATAATAATTATAAAGGA
>JACXIT010000133.1:1735029-1758600 GCA_014737525.1 Bombus difficillimus | reverse complement strand
AATATGGAGGATGCTGAGGCAAAGAGAGCGCTGAGACGCGTGCAAGCGTGTATCGATGAATATCTTTGACATCGCTTATCAGATAAATATATAACTACTCTAATATAAATTCCAAGTGTAAATTTAGCGTTTCTATACCATTATTTCGGCTATTAAGATCCAAAATTCTCAACATATACCATATACGATGTTGACGTCGGATGAGAAACGATATATTTTAATCTTTATCCTTTATAATTATTATCGAGATATAATTCTGTGCGCTAGAGTAGATTAGCCGCGTAGTAGTGACATACTTATGCGAATATGAATGTGCACAGCGTCTAGAAAAACAGATGAATGCAACTGTTCCGTTAGCAATATGGTATGGAAGATGCTGAGGCAAAGAGAGTACTGGGACGCGTGCAAGCGTGTATCGATGAATATCTTTGACATCGCTTATCGGATAAATATATAACTATTCTAATATAAATTCCAAGTGTAAATTTAGTGTTCCTATACCATTATTTCGGCTATTAAGATCCAAAATTGTCAACAATCAATTATTTTGCACTTCTATGGAACATATTTTTCTGAGATTGGCGAACAGATCTTTGGTATTGAAGCCGTGTTTCACCATATCGCGAGAGCTCTCTAAATGCACTCGGAAATTCGGCGTGCCTCTGTGACGCGATTCTTGGCGGGAAATTGCACGAGTCGTAGGACCGAGAATCCACCCTGCGAATCCACCAGCTACCGAACGTGCCTGAACTTTTAAAAGAGCTGCGGCTGCGAAACGTAGCAAGCAGACTTCTCCGAAATTTCGCTGCCAAAATCACTCGACGATTTTCACGATGCAAGTCATCGGCACGGTAAGCTCTCGATCGACGCTTCTTGCTTCCGTCTGCTTGTAGGAAGGAAATTTGACGAATGGATAGACTCTGGTTGTTAAAGTAACAGACTACGTAAAATATTTAGCTAGGAGGAATGTTATTTTTACACTCGTTAGTCAGAGTTATTATTACTCGGTTAATCCATTGAGTATAGTATTAGGTTGTTCGAAAACTTCCTTTCGTTTTATAAGGAAGTAGTAGATGCACAAGATTTCTTGTTTTAAATTATTTTATTGAATTACGTTTGATCCATTTTATTCTGTCACTACAAAATGGATCATACATAAATCCATAAAATAATATAAAATAAAAAATGTCACTTATGAAACGAAAGAAATTTTTCGGATAACCTAATAATTCTTTTACGTAGGTATTTGTTATTTTCTGTTGAAATAAATTAGATATATTATATTCAAGCTTTTTCACGCAATTTAGCTTTATTAATTTTAGCCAATAATTTATTAATTCTTTATTCTATGATTATAGAAACTTCTAGCTACGACCTCGTTAACAGCTTCAGTAGAATAAGGAAGACGAGTCAGACATTGAACGCATCGGTTTCGATAATAATTGGTGTATTGATAATAGAAAACGCATGATGGCACTAAATATTTTACACAGACAGTTGATCGTAATCCTTTAGAAATCTGCAAATTGGGTCCATGTACATCTTAAGAAGATGCGGATGAAATCTCGAAACATCCGACGGACTACAGTAAAGTCCTTCGGGTGAGAAATAATCCGATCTACAAAATATATTTTGTTTTTAGAGATAATGTACAGTTGGCGTGTGTGTTTGAAACTAGATTCTGTTTGCGATGTTCTTTTTACTAGGTGTCATTAGGACAGAATCACGAATTGCCCAATGAGCAAAATAACTCGAATTACACGGAAAATAGAATGTCGATGTAACGTAATTCGTATCTGAAAGTGTTCTCTTTTAGTTCAATACTTTACACACGCGCATAGCGAGAGAGACAGAAAGAGGATCCGGAGGTTTTTTTTTTAATTCTATGGTCCACTTGTTCTATGGTTGCACTAAGAGTATGCAAACATTGTGCTTCCCTTTGTTCGACGAAACTAAAATTTCACGGAGCGTCGCATCGAAAAGCGGAGGCAGATGTTCGATATATGGATTAAAGGAAACTCGAAATAATTTTCGGTTCGCGAATAAAGCGAATTATTTGATGTACGCTCGATGACACTTTAGATTTTCGGCCCCAGTGACTCGTATCACGTAGATCGTGACATTTATATCCCGACATTTCTTTTCAAATTTAATCGTCCAGTTTTCATCCTGGGCAGAATTTGCATATTATACGAGTCGTCGTAAAACTTCAACTATATTTTCGTTGCAGAACTTTGAAACGACTAAAATGCAGCAATTACTTTTGAAGTAGCCTTGACGAATTTGACGAGAACAATCTCGCCGATAGTAAACCAGAGAAACCAGAAGCATTCACGCAGTGGTAAACAGCGATTTTAATTCTTTTACGAAGAAGTTGACTTTCAAACCGACTCGAAGATAATTTGACGATCCGTTTTTGTAAGAATTGGTCTGCGATGACCCATTAAAGTTCAACCTTCTTGCAATTTCTTTCCAAACAATTTATTCGCGTTATCGAATTCTGTATTTTAATTTCTACGATTTTATCAAACTTAAAGAAGTTAAATTCTAAAAAAGTTCTAATCTCATAGTGAACTATTGTTTGTTTCTGAATGAGTTAACGTATACTATACGATACACAAGATACACACATCAATTAGAAGAAATACGATTAACACGACGAGTATACAGATATTTACACGAATTACTTTTACATTGTGGCTACGATTGGCTTCTACGATTTTATCAAACTTAAAGAAGTTAAATTCTAAAGATGTTCCAATCTCATAGTGAACTATTGTTTGTTTCTGAATGAGTTAACGTATATTATACGATACACAAGATATACACATGAATTAGAAGAAATACGATTAACACGACGAGTATACAGATATTTCCACGAATTACTTTCACATTGTGGCTACGATTGGCTTCTACGATTTTATCAAACTTAAAGAAGTTAAATTCTAAAGAAGTTCCAATCTCATAGTGAACTATTGTTTGTTTCTGAATGAGTTAACGTATACTATACGATACACAAGATACACACATGAATTGGAAGAAATACGATTAACACGACGAGTATACAGATATTTACACGAATTACTCATCCATCGAATACTCTGCAAAACGATAAATAGAGACTGTTACTGAGATTATGAAAAAGTGAAATTGACCAGTTTGGCCTGCGAGCGGATCGTATAGGAAGCAAAGATCGAAGAAGGAAGTTAATCGTCGAAAGAACGGAGGGAATAGGAAAATAAAAGAGATTTAAAGGGAAGGGGCAACGATTTCGATCGGACAGACGCACAACTCCGTAAGATGATCTAGTTTTGTCTATTGCACGATTCGTAGCATTAGGCATTGTTCGCGGTCGATAGTTTCCCGCTTAGCTGACGTATACACCAGGGCCTGGCAGTTGACAGTTTTTGCTTGATTAATTGTAACGCGCGTCATCAGCCTACGGGAATAGTTTAGTCTGCTGCGAGCGAGCTTGTTGTTCTCCTCTCAGCCCTCGATTCTGTTCTTCGCGTTACGAGTCAACAAGAAAAACCGAAACTTTTTACAAATTGCTGTTTAACATTAACACCGTGTTTGGTCATATCGTTTATGAAACTGTTTTTATTCGCGTATAACGGAAATTAAAAGCGAAACGTTTTGCACTTTCCCGTTCGAGCTAATTAGAAAATTGGGCAGTTCAGTAGAAAATTATTGTCTACCTTTTGCTTTTATCGATTTATTTATTTGGTTGGCAATTAATTAAGTGATTGCGGATTTTCTCATTACCATTTAATTACAATATCACTTAGTTGCCAGCCAAATAAATAAATCGATAATAAACATTTTGTAACTAAGTGGTGTAAATGACAAAATCCGCGATCAGTTGCCGACCCGATATAATACTAGAATTTTGTTTCGTTCTATGCGATATCGTTTTGTACGAGAAACAAGATTTAAGTGATATACGATGTCGAAAGCAAAAGCCTTTTACGTCGGTGGATATGTGCACGTATCGCTTTCAACGAGACAAGAATGTACATTAAATAAAATCAGATCGCTCAACTTCACCGGAAATAATTTGATTCTCGTTCGCGTGTTCTGCGATATTTTGAGCATTATAATCGCGCAATTGGAAAGTTAGTAGGATATGGAGTGTGAAATACCGTTACTGCAACCATGAGACTATACTTTATTGTAGATTTATATGGCGACTCGAGATTTTTAACACAGCACGTTCGTTCGTACATATTCCTCGTCGACCGTATTCGATTAGGATACATTTCGACAGAAGTAGAAACTTCCATTAGGAACAAACTTGTCGAATTTATCGTTAAACGCGGCAACGTTCGCTAGTTGCGATTATCTTCGTCTAACGAAATTCCTTCAAATAATATGATCATTGAAAAATGAGAAGATTTCCAACGGTATACAGTAGCTGGAAACTTTATACGATTCGTCGATAATTCGATCATTTTGATGAAAATATAACAACTTGCGCGCCATTTAACCGATTGCTGACGTCACTACAGTCGTATATTATTTGGTCAAAGATGGATATGGTAAATGTTATAACCATTTATTTTTAGATAATTTTTATCGGTGAAGCGAGTTTCGGATACGAGCATAATGTCAATTTCTTGTTGTTTTAGGAAGAGTTCTAGTTCGTATTTATGCTGAACTAGACCGTTAGCATCCCAAAGAGCTATGCGTTTCGGCTTTATTTTACGTCGGAGCGTGTTAATTTGTCCACGATGATTGTAAGTAATGATAGCAAGTTATTAATTTGCTCTGTTTGTTTCACGATTAATTTTTCAAGCCTATTGAAGTTATCCGTCTCTCGTGAACTAGGAACGCTAATTTCTGGTTGAGCAGTATGGATTTTCGGTCTGCTTTGATTTCCTTGAACTACCTGTGCGTAAGAGATTGAGGGGGTAGTGAATTTTTGTGGATTTAGCGCTTGATTGATTAGGTCCTTAACTCTGAGTTTGGGGTACTTGTTGAGATATGTATAATTTTCTGTGCTGTCCTAGGTCAGATGCGTGATGGAAATACTAGTTTTTGAGTGTCAACATGTGAATATGTGTGTGTAAGCGTTAGAGGTCGTCCGGGCCTTTGTTGGGCAAAGAGTCGTCAGTCAGTCGTTTAGAAGCATCTGGAAGAGTCGGTTGACAACAAGAGAGCGTGCGAGTAAGCCTTATAATATAAGATATATGTATAACTGGTGTGCCGTGAAATAAATTAAATTATTTGCTTATCCAATCCCCGCTATATCTTAACAGTACTTATTATTATACAAGGTCTTGTAGGCTGTGCAACCTTTATATTAGGTCATCCCATAAGTTCGTGCCGTTTTTCGAGCGGTTATATACGTTAAGATCGTTTACATACCTTTCAGTTTCATGAAAAAATCTAATCCCCCTCTCGTTGTACAACTTCTTCCCATTTTTCTGGTAGGGCCATTATTCCGTCTCGATAAAAGTTCTCTCGTTTTTCTTTAAAATAATTTTCTAAGCTATTTTTGAGAATGTCGATATTTTCCAATTTTTTACCTACTAAAAAGTGTTGTAATGCTCTGAACAGGTGGTAATCAGACGGGGCAATGTCCGGGGAATACGGGGGATGTGGTAAAATTTCCCAATTAAATTCAGACAATTTTTTTGTTACGCTTTTCGCGACACGCGGTCTAGCGTTGTCGCGATGGAAGATAACGTTGTTCCTATTCGCTAAACCTGGTCGTTTTTCAGTTAGTGCTTCCCTTAATTTTTCTAACCGAGTGCGATATTTGTCCGAATTAATGGTATCGCCGCTAGATAAAAGTTCAAAATAGAGTATTCCTTTATAATCCCACCATACGCACGAAAGAACTTTACGCGGATGTAATCCTGGTTTTGCACAGCGTCGAGGTGGCTGATTTCGTTGGGACCAGCTACGTTTCCGTTCAGGGTTTTCGTAAAGTATCCACTTTTCGTCACCAGTTACCAGGCGTTTAAGGAACGGCTCGTGTTTATTACGCGCAAGTAACGACACGCACGCTGTCGTTCGTTCGAGACGGTTCCGTTCCGTAAGTTCACGGGGCATCCAAACGTTCAACTTTGACACCATCCCCATTTTTTTAAACACCTATGAATCGTTGTCTTAGGTATTTTCAGAACGTTCGCCATCTCTCGAACCGTCGAACTTCGTGATTTTTCAACAAGATCCCGAATTTTATCTTCGTCCGTCCGAGGAGGACGCCCGGAGCGTTCCTCGTCTTCTAAACAGAAATTCCCAGCTCTAAAACGTTGGAACCACTTCCTACAGGTGCGAGATGAAAACGCATTTTCTCCGTAAACGGCGCGTATGTTTTTCGTGGCAATTGTTACAGAACTTCCTTTCCGAAATTCATATAACGCGAGATGCCGAAAATGGATACGCGTTTCACTCGTGATTTTTTACTGTTAGAAGTCACCGTGTTCGCTATATTACGATCTTATGCCCACGAAAATCTGCTCTAGCCTGTTCTCGATCAGCTAAGCTCAAGCGCATTGGTCCCTTATCGCCGTATGTTTATAAATCGACACACAAAAGTCGGCACGAACTTATGGGATGACTTAATACTTCGCAGGATGCTCTCCTTGACAGAGGATGCACTTAGCAGGGCTTTCTGAAGATTTAGTGCACTGATCTGTAGGGTGAATACCTGCAGTATCAGATTCAACTAGAATCAAACACACTATAAACTTTTATAATCCAAGTTACAGAACCACGCCAAAACGATTTACTGAAAATTCTGTAAAAGAATTGATCGTAAATAATCGACTAAATAAAAAAAAAAAAAAAAGATGAATTACCGCGTAACAGGACGTGTTCGGTGAGATAGAAGGGCGGCGAAACAATAAATTACGCGTAATCTCCGCTTGACTTAAAAATATAGCCACGTAATCACATTCTTCCGCGTTGTTGAAACTCCTTGTTACGTCAGTCTTACGTCGAATATTGTTAGAAGCTGCTGGAGGACCGAAGGAGATAACAGAAAGAGGATTGTCATTGCTCGAACTAAGCGAGCGATTTAAAATTCTTGCTGCTTACCGTTCATGGCTGGTAATAAATTTCACAATATCTTTGAACGTTGTATCTTAAATTGATCAAGTATTCTGTTTACAGAAATAAATATATTATTTGTCGATCTTTAAATACAGAAAAATATATCTAACCTTAGAACTGACATAGAAAATTTCATTTAGTTTCGTAAGAGGAAAAATTCCATTGGAGAACCTAAAATAGAAACTACTCGTAAATTCCATTATCAACATCGATAACGCCCTAATTTGATTGCTTTCTATCGACAGACCTTCGTATTCTGTTTAAATATTAGAGTACCCGTGCAATTATCCAGGTGCATTTAAACCACCGTTTACCATTCTACAGATTATACGTAGACGTTGTCTTTCATCGTTAATTGAATTTCATTGATTAAGTAATCGACCGATCAAACGACACGTTCCCAATGACGTTATCTTGATCCGGAGGAAACACGGTTTAAGAAAAGATGGAGAGAATACGTTACAAAATATGTATCTTTCTGTTACACTCGAGACTAATTTGAACTCTTCCTTCGAATTGCATAGATTAAAGGGAACGCGTTTCGTTATTCCGCGGGAATGGAGATTCTGTGTAGTCTAGCTCTTTTCCCTAAAGCCTCGTGCAGATTAGTCAAGTTATTTGAATCCGAGTCTCCGTTCACACAGGTTCAGCTTCGCGTTCGTATAAGTCAAGCCACTTAACATAAAGTTGTTTCAGTTTAAACGACCTTGCTTCGAGTGGATGCCTAATAGAAAGCAGATATCTAAAATGTTGGCGGAATCGAAGCACGCGAGTGGAAATAATCTGCCAACTGTTCGTCATCGGTGCATGTATCGCGTACAGAAGTTAAAATTCGATCTCTTTCTTGATATAAAAGCTCGTACTACGAGTTATAGCATCCGATAAAAGCAAAGTAGACAAATAAATGGCGCGTTTATCTAAATTTACAATTACAATCGTCTCTAGTTTCTCGTCTTATTCCTTGCGTTATCCGTACTTATTTTCTATCGGACAATCTAATACTCGAAGAATCTGGTCTTCTCGAGAACGGAACGTGAAATTCGAGAAAATAGAATAAAACGGCCGCGAGATTTATAATTAACGAGCGTGGAAACTCGACGAGTAATTTACGATCGAGCGAAAATGGTTTCAAGTTGCTCGAACCCGTTGAATTCGTTGATGTAAAGCTGGCCCAATGAATTTATAAAAACCAAGGACATAAATGTCGCGACCAAGCACGAGGAAGAACTTATTGCACGCGGTATTAGATACGCGCGTGCAGATGCATGTCAGGCACACGGATCTCGTACCGAAATTGAGACAAATCGCGGTTTTTGACGTTCAACGATAACCATGGGTCGGCGGTGTATGTACAAGCTCGCGTTTTCGGAGCGCGTCATTCTGTAAATAACGTTCCGGCGCCTAAATTATGTCGCGCTGTGCCCAGACCGCAACCCAGAATGGAATAGAATTAAAATTTCAAGCTGGTCCCTCGTTACATAAATCGGACTCCCAAATAGCGTTGGTTGTCTCCAGGGCGCACCGCGAAATTTGCCTTTCCTTCTCTCTGCCTCTGGTCCTTTTTTCTTCGCCGTACTTCTCTCGTTCGAAGTTCAGACCTTTTTTGTAAAATCACGTGGCGAAGTTTTGTTATGGTAATGAGGCTGGCAATATGTTATAGAGATTGTTGTAGCGGAATTAAAGAATCCGAAGGTGAATAGCAACGCGTAGATAATGTTCCTCGGTAGATATCTGCGGCCTTTCGCTGTCAGCGATTATTTTCGTAGTAAATTTTAGCGTACAGAGTTTTCAGAAACGATTGACACGTTTACGAACAGGATTTTTGAAACGATAACGCGCATAACTTGATCTAACATTTTTTTTTTACTAGAGAACTTTACTACAGATTCTTTTTACTAAGATTTATTAATCTAAAATTATTACTCTATTTGATGCGGTAGATTTGTCGTGGAATCGTTTAAAAGTTATACGTAAATTATTCGAATAAATACGAGGTAAATGTTACATTTAAAAGTATCGTTCATTAGCTGTTGTTTCAGATATACGTGCAGCTTTGTAATCGCTCGGAACTTTGACTATCTTTGCAATAGAAACCACGATAAATTCTCGAACAGAAACGGACAGAAAGGTTTCAAAATTCAGCAAAATCTGAAAATTTCGAATCGCCCGGCAACGATACGATACGTCGATTTCATTTACCTACGTAGCGGCACACGAGCTAGAAGATAATTGGAATCATATTGTTGCTTTGCCTCGGAGTATCAACGTCGCTAGGATACGCATAATGTAATAACAAATAAATTCCGGACAAGATAACGTCGCTGCTACGTGCAACCGTCAAACAAAATGAAATTTAAATTTTCAACTTCCCCGACCAGTATAAATGTGATATAGTGGATCTCGGGGTAATTCGGGTGATCGATCGCGAAGTCTGAAAATCGAGTTTATTGTGAAAATACTTAAACGAAATACAGAAGTAAACAACAATTAATACTGTAGCGGTTAGATGAGGCGTAGGAAGGCTTTTATATGCGTATGATAAAATAGGTTACTCCGTTGGTTTGCTGTAGCAACCGTCAATTGTATTTGAAATAAATTAAATATATAAATAGATGTTTACAGTAGACCGGATAGTCGGATGCTATAAATACGCGACGTAAATGCTAGGACGATGTTGATAGCTGACTCGCTTGAAATAACTAACTCGCTAACTCGCTCGCGAGCGTGTCCGCTAATTTATACTGGTCGGGGGGAAATCCGAAAAATTCAAATTCAACTTGATATCGACTGTTGCTCTCAACGGCGACATTGTTTTTGCCGGACGTGTTCTATTATTAATTCGAGTGTCGATATCTCGAGGCACAAACGCGAGTCGCTCCTGCTTCGCCTCGATCTCTGACTCATGTGTCATCACGATACTAATCTATAACAATAAACAATAAATAACAAGTTCCGTGCAATGTCAACCTGAAAATCGAGAATCGATTTTCAACGTCCTGAGCTACGTAAGTAGATGTAGAAATGTAAGTCAGAACAGTTTGGTTTAAACTAAAAACTAACAAAGTTAAACAAATCTTTCTAAACATTCTTATAATGAAAACAAATAATAAAATCTATTTAACGGATACTCGGTTAAAATGTTTTCCTGTTCAACGAAAATATTTGTCGTGCCGATGCATATTCGAAAGAAACTTTATCTGGATATTCTTTATATCTTGCAATAAATCTTTTCAAGGAATTCTTACAAATATCATATTTCCTGGATACTCTACATAATTTTATTTCACCGTTTATTACATCGTCTGCTGCTTGTTTCATTACTTTCAAAGATTTCGTGCCGCGATCGGTTCGTCTTTTGTAGCGTTACGTTCTAACAAAAGAAATACACGTAAACAATCTCTTAGTTTTAGGTGAAATGGCAATACACCCCCATGTGGGATAATAAGTTCCAATACGAGAACCTCCGATATAAGGGAAGACCCAACGGGAAAAACACATAACTTTAACGTGCTTGCCTGATACGTTGTTAAGCTGTTATATCACTTAAATGTAACTCAATAAAAACTTTTTGAAATTTTTGATCCAAATATAATATAAATCGTAGAATCGCCGAAGACCGAATGACGGTTTTGATGTCCTCCCCGTACAATGTTCTAATCGTACGATGCCATTGTTCATCAATTGTTTCATAACGAAGCTTTTAAATTCGGGACATTTTACCATAAATTTCAATAGTCTCAAGTACCCACCAGGGGTCTTGGAATTTTCATAGTTAAGATCCTTCAAACCAAGCGAATATCTCTTGTCTTAGGTTTCCTTTTAGTTATATTGTTTACCACGGGTTAACGTAGAAAGTTGGTTTTCCTCGCGTCTGGTATGTTCCGTTAGCAACTTTCTCACGAGGGCGGCTAAAACCCTTCCTGGTCCACCAACCTTCTTATGATCCAATCGGGAACGGTGTCTACCGCCCTCGTTTCCCTAACCAAAATTGTCATCAACAAATCCCATAGTCCCGTGTCCTTAGACACACCCATCCCTAGCTTTCCTCAGACACAGTATCGTCAGAGAAACGCACTTCTTCTCTACCGTTAGAATAGTCGACATCTCTTTACCTGTCTCTACCCTTATAATAGTCGCGTACTTAACGTATCAGTGTAACTAGATCTTACATAACGTGGTTGGAGTGAATTATGATTTATACGTGTCAATTCAGTGTGTATTCCATTGTGATCGCTGAATTCGTAATAACCTTTAACTAAAACAAAATTAATAATCGTGTTACGACTCAAATATTTTTATTTTGTCACCCAATCCTCAAGTTTACGCGACACCTTCGTCTCGAACATTCGGCGGAAGGACCGTTGGGATATCGGTGACTCATTAGGCACTTGGGCGATACACATTGTCGCCGAGTGCCGCCACATCTTTGTCTCCGTCATCGGTCCATCGGTTCCCAAGTGTGGCATGGTCGCTTCCCTAACCAAAATTGTCATCAACAAATCCCATAGTCCCGTGTCCTTAGACACACCCACCCCTAGCTTTCCTCGGACACAGTATCGTCAGAAGAACGCACTTATTCTCTACCTTTAGAATAGTCGACATCTCTTTACCTGTCTTTACCCTTATAGCAGTCGCGTATCGGTGTAACTAAGTGTGGTTGGAGCGAATTGTGATTTATATGTGTTAATTCAGTGTGTATTCCATTGTGATCGCCGAATTCATAATAAAGTTTAATTAAAATAAAATTAATAGTTGTGTTACGACTCAGCTATTTTATTTTTATCATCCAACCCTCAACTTTACGTGACACTTTCTCCGTCCCCACAGTCAAAGAAGAAATCGCAAAGTTCAAAAACAGATATCATACAAGAGTCAACAATCACCAAAACCCGTTAGTCACCCAACTACTGGATAAAACGGATCAGACCCGCAGACTAAAAAGGCATTACCCCCTAGATTGAAACACCAGATTCAAGAAGAATCTAACTCGCTCTAACCTATATATTCCAAGCCACAGAACCACGCCAAACTAATTTACTAAAAATTCTGTGTAAGAATTGTTTCTAAATATTCTAACAAATAAAATAAAAAAAAAAAAAAAACTTTCTCCGTCTGTTTATTCGGCCAGTCGCGGGGAGACGCGGTCGCGAGGAAAACGCGTCAACGGGAGTCGTAAATTTCCGTTACGATTACCTTACTAATCGACGCCACGAACAGGTCGATCCCCGTATTTCTTTTGGGATAATCGGGGTGGTTCAAATGAAGTTACACTGAATAAACAGGTATAACTTTAGATTTATTCCAGCAGCTTGTAGAGGATAATTACACTGGTGCGCATGTACAGTTTGAATACGCGATTGATTTGAGGGTAGAGACCCGATACAGACACGTGTTGACTATTTTAGCTGTGAAGAGTAAGTTCAAGTATAGACCGATGACTGACGGAACGTTGACTCGAAGACTGTGAAGTTGATTGACTTGTGACTGCCTGAAGGGCCTGAATGACTGTGTTCAGGAAGTTGATTGACTTGTGACTGACTGCAAGGCAGAATCGGCCGTGTTCAGGAAGTTGATTGACTTGTGACTGACTGCAAGGCAGAATCGGTAGTGAGGACACGTCTCGCGTTCCTACGGAGGAAAGCTCCGTGTGGGTGTGCCCTTTTGAACTAGGAATGGGTAACGATCCGCGATGCCCATTGGTTATCGTCAACGTTAATGAGGAAAATATGAGGAGAAAGTTTTCCTGCCAACGTGGCTCTTGGGTGTCTGTCTTTTGGGAACATCTGCTTTGCCGTTAGGCAGATGCCTGCTTTCTCCGTAATTTGTCCGAGCGTGGAATAAACCCAAGGACTGTTTTAAGGACCAGCTATAGACCTAACTTGCTTATATAAATTGAAAGAAAGTTAAAAAGGTTCGGTTTATGGTGGTTCCTTAGGCCCATTAGGGTTGATATGAAGCTGTGCGGGGCCTGGGCGGTCAGACCATAAGGGACGTCGCGCTGACCATCTTACGCGATGTAACACCGTCAATCTTCAATGTTTTCAATAATTATTCTTTCTTCTGTGATCTTGTCTATCTCTGATATTGCTCTCTGTCCGTTCTTTTGGGAAATGCGTGTCTCTCAAAAATGGTTGTCCGTAAAACAAAAGAAAGTCGTGCTGTCCGTAAACAGAGAGAGTCCCTATCGCGCTTGAACTCTAGGGAGTATAAATAAATAAACCATAAATAAACGAACCAGTTTTTCAGTCTCAGACTCGAGCGATTTTATTAGCGAATCGTCTTAGCGAACATTCTCTGCATTTATTCGTTATTTAAAAATATATTTGACAGTTTCAATATCTCTAGTTATCTCGTCATTTAAACCACACGGCCAACCATCCTCTACACCTACGATAGTTACGGCACTTTTGCAGCAACGAAATTAAGCAAAAGAAACAAAGAGAAATGAAAGAGCGAGCGGATATAGAGAAATAGCGGAAATGGCAGAACGCGGATTCATACGCGACGCTATCTATAACTTAGAGCAAAAGGCAGTAGTTAGCAGCCGCAGTATTTCCCTGTCAGTCGCAGTGCCCCATATGGGCCGTGCACCCAACTACGTATACGTGTACGTCCGCCGTAATCATTCGACGTCTGGACACGTGCATCCGCACATGCGCCCTTACGGACGTTGCAAATAACGCAGATGCGCAATATTTGCAACAAACAAAGGGGACAACGTGCGATCGTAATACGCAAACCTGGTGCAAACAATCAAACTTTTAGAATTATGCCAACGTTCCTTTCGTATTCGTTTCTGCTATATTGTTTCACTGTTTACTATATTTTATTTTTATTATTTGGAAAACAAGTTTCTGTATTTGTTCCAATGTATTAGGTCGTCCGAAAAGTGTCTTTCGTTTCATAAGGAAACAATGGATGCGCAACATTTTTCGTTTTATATTATTTTATCGAATTACCTATGATCCATTTTGTTCTATCTAGACAAAGATCACAACGTTCGACATATTAGGTTTCATGTCTCGTTAAAGACGTTAAAGATGCGTCGTTGTAAACGACGTGTCTGTAAAAGAAAGACACTTTCCGGACAACCTAATAAGATAGGTTAACTGTCGTACGAAGTTCGTGAAGGAATAGTCGATTTAACGGTTTACGATTTGATACCTGTCGATCAAACGATTAAACTTTAATCATTCTTCGTTCGTTTCAATTATAACAGCTTGAATTTTCGATGATTTTCCGAAGGTCGACGTTATGAATGAAACAAGAAGGGCAGAAATCGTACGAATGTTGGTACACGCATCGTCAAAAATTCTTGAACAGTTACACAGAATCAGTTCTGGTAGAAGTTGAGCTAATTCAGTTAGGATAAATAATTCGAGTCCGTGAAAGCGTCTGTTATATTCTGCGATTACAAATTCAAACAAGTTCCACCCCAGAGTACGAGCGAAATACATATATGAATATCTTGCAATTAGTAAAATAACAAGAGAGTTGGAAACATGGGTTTAATAAATTACGAAATTACATTTTTAACAGACACTGATGAATCGCAGAAAAAAAGTTACGTGGGACGTTTCATAAATTAGAATGCGATTAAAATCATCGTGTTAAGTTGTACCAAAGGCACGTTGAAACTCTTAAAAAGAAAAAAGAAAAAAACAAAAACAGTTCTCCCCAATGGCACATACGCATAAACGATTTAAATATGAAAATTATAATTTGAAAAGCGATAGATACACAAATGTTTCACGAGGAAGAGGAATACAAAACACGCTGACGAAATAGCCATCGGAAATAGAAAAAAAGCAAAACTGGATTCGGCGCTATTGTGGACGTAAAGATTCGTTATTGCACGTGGAATTCGTCGCGATTGCTGTGCCATTATCGAAATCAATTAAAACAGGACAATGATTTTATTTCGGCGTTTTCGATTCGGTTTGGCTGAAAATCGTCGACGCAGTGTCGTCAGTCATCGTTTTTGATGGAAACGTCAATTGCCTCTCGTCAGGCTGCACGGTGGATTCACGACGCACGCGAAAGACAAAGTGGACGAGTGTACGCGGCTCGATAATTTATCTATTTGTCATATTTCCAATGGGGGAAAAAACAATTTTCGTAATAAACGACTTTTGCCCCAGCAGGCGAATAGGAGCAAAACGGAAGAGTTGTGGATTCGGTGCGATTTTTTGAAATGTAAACTACTCTATACCACGTAGAAATATATAGGCAAAGCTTCGGGCAAACGAAACTATACCTCTTTTTACGTTCTTTGAATTTAGAGTTACTCTTGTCAATAACATTTTTGTTTTTCTTTTTTCTTTCCTTTTCATTTTTTTTTCTTTGGCTCCTTGCTTCAAATTGCTTCTGATGGTTTTACGAGGCAATTCGTTGATCATTCAGTTCGTTAGACCGTATTGCGAGAGAAAGTTGCGCGGCTACTCCAGTTTTGTCGATAGTCCGATATTACGCGAGACTCCTTACGATATTGTACGAAATATTGTGTAATTGGTTAGTACACTGCTTTACATAAAGAAACGGATGTTGATGTTATACGCTTGGCTTGAGGGAGATCCGATTTGTTAGCTATCGTTTTAAATAGAGCTTTTGCTGTCATATCGAAACAGTAATACCAATAACGTAATTTGGCATCAACCTAATTTAATATCATATAATATTAATCATACGGAATTAAGCAATACACGAAGAATCTTGAGACGACAATTATCATCGATCATGTGTTGTACATATGTCGTAAATAATTACCATCATCCATTTTAACCCTTTCCACTTATTTCAAAGCTGCGTTTCCTTGTTTCCCTCGTCAATCTTCCCAATATTCGTTTCTTCTTCGCGAATCTTCGTACAATTTCCTTGATTAATTAGCTACCTTAATCTGTCTTATTAAGACGATGACTGCCGCGCGTGTTTTTAATGAAATCTCCTTCAGGCTACGAGCGTGGTTTCTTATGCCACCGCAATTACAAAAGGAACCAAATGGTACCGAAAACTTGGCGTTCGACTCCTTCTGGGAATTTCTGTCGCAAATGCTTTGACGGTTTGCAAAATTGCAACAAGGATGGATGATGTGAAGGGGATCGGTTGATCCCTTTCGTTTTTGTAGGCCGATCCTCGTAGAGTAGAAAAGGAAGAAGATACGCTCGTCGCGTTTCGTCCCGGGACTACCGCCGGACTCGTCAATAAGGCTATGCCCGGTAGTCCCTGCCTTAGACACAGAGGGCGTCTCGCTAGTTGCGGTATATATTCTATGCAGACCCCATTCGACCACTAGCGAGAACATCGTTCGATCGCTGTTGGCCCTCTGGCGGTGATCGCCAGCCTGCCTGGTGTCGCCGTGGGAGGTTTCTGCCGTCGTCGTTTCGTTCCTCGACCGTTTGGCGACTGAAGCGACTTGATCCGCCACAGATGTAAATATTAGAAGATTTAGAGAATTATTAGCCGCAAAATTATTAGGGTTGTCTGAAAATACGGAAAATCCTTGTCTTCGACGGAGTCAGCGTAATATCGCCGTTCGGAAAAACGACTCCGGAAGAAGCACTAGAGGCGCGTGCAAACTATGTTATGCAGATAAAAGACGTCGAACGGATCGATCAAAGACACGGGAGAATTTAAAGAAAAGAACAACTTATTTTCCAAATTGTCCCGATCAATCTCAGCTTTGTGTAGAATGCTTTAAAGATTTACATTCTGAATAATTTTCTTAATAAACCATTTTCGTATTACTTTTACAACAATTCGATAGTTTTATTACTTCCTGTGGAATATCTTCTCAAATACCTACGACGATTCTTCGCGAGTAGTAAAATAAGCGTCGCCCGTATTCGGGCGACGCCTCCCGATTAGGAACGTTGGTGTCACCCGAATATGGGCGACACGGTAGTCAACGTGTTAAGTCGTCTCGTGGTAAAAGATTCACAGATTCCCGTGCCAGTTCAATTCGAATAAATAATAGCGTTTCAATGTTGGTATTCAGTGGCTGATTTTTCAGTGATCGATTGCAAGAACGCCAATCAAATTGCAGTAATTTTTATGCTGCGCGTTCTGGATCCAAAACGCGTCGTTGTGGAAGCGCGATTACGATCGATGCACGCACGTTCCTCCGCCAACGTAAACAGTCGCACCAAATTGAAAGTGAGAACACCGGAACGCGAGGGCGCTGCGATGAATCGCGGTCTAATTACCTTTTAAAGGTATTATTTGTCCGCTTTTCAAACCGGCCGCGATTCAAGCCGCGACCAAACCGCAGAACGCGCGTCGCAATCGGACTTTGACTATTTACGCGTCGGCCACCGAACCGCCGTACGATTAGTTAAATTCAACGTGGCTGTCTGAAAACGTCATTTACCTTGATAATTTCGAGTGGTCGCGTTACAAACGCACCGTATCTATTTGTCTAGCCTGAACAAGCGGCAATGGATCTGCTAATGATGGATGATCTTCAACGGACAAGTCACCCGTACCGCTGGCTAAAATAAAGCAAAATGAAACCTAATTTGAACGGATGAAAAGAGGGAAAAGATCGCCAGAGACTTTCTTCCGTGGATAAATATATCGATAGAGTACATGGATGTTTATGCGAGTATATTAAAACTATGTCTTGAAACTAACGACACGACTTGAAACTAAGGCCTGAAATTAGAGCTTGAACGTAGGGCCTAATTAAAACTTAAAGCCGAGATTTAAAACTGAAGCTTAAAGCTCGAAACAAAAAATAAATTACTCTTCCTTCGACAATAAGGCTTAAAATTAACCCAATTTAGATCTCGAAGGTAGAACCTACTTAAACTTAAGGATTAAATAAGATCCGAGATCCAATTTACGTTCTTTAAAGTTCGGGACGATTTTAGAAGAATTTAGAGGCAACTGCAGATACTAATCTAAGGTACGTCAGATCGCAGCCTTATTGACAGCCTTTCTTATCATAGATCTAACCTCGAGCGGAATTAAACAACGAGATGCCTTGTTATTAAACAGATAAATTGGAATTCAATTACCAGAAGTTTATTTAATCGAGCATTGGGTAATGTCTTGTTTAAATAAACAAAGCGCGTTCAAATGGACTAATTACACTCGACACCGTGTTGTAAATTGCAGAGAGCGTAATAGATTTCCGAACGATCGGTATTACAGAACATGTGATGCGACGTATCGTAACACGGCAAGTTTAGTTTTATCGCTTTCGACGATTGAATTGAATATAATTCGTTTATTCGCTGTAGCAAATCGCAGAGGGCGTAAAAAACACTCTGATTTTTCTCAAGGTCGATATTTCAGAACCTGAGACACGAAATTCCATTTAATGTACAGATCTGTGTTGTCCTAAGTCAATGACGGTAAGAAGTCTCAAATTATCCTCGTGGTTGATATTTCAGTGTATCTAACGCGTAGTAGTAGTATAAAGCGGTAGATCTACTCTCGTCGGATGTGTAAATACACGATGTAGAAGAAAGTTTCCATATATCTGTTTATCTCGAAACTTAGATCGAACGTAATTCCCAATATAATCAATTGTAGCTAACGCAAGAAATTATCGATTTCTTTTAAGTCGGTATTTCAGTTCATGCAACTTTACTTATCGCGGGTAACTGCCCTTTCGTTGATAAAACAAAATTGATACAGTAGAGCGTTCACACGGAAGAAGCGCAAGTAGAAAATCTACTCTTGCCACAGACGCGGTGTTTGATCTGTGCTCGACCATTTCTACTTGCGATACTCGCGTTAGAAATTTCCTACGTTATCATAGTTCGTTACGACAGATCACTAAGCTATCGCATCAAAGTACGTATTCCTCTTTCGCTAATACGTGTACCATAAACGTCATACATTTTTATCAAAATCATTTATTACCTTATTTATCGATTTGACAAAGGAATTGTTTAAAGAAGTAGCCCAATGCTTTTTACCACACGAATCGCTTTAAGCAGAATTAAAAGCTTGTCTATCGATACGATTCTCTCGCACACGCTAAACATAGAAGCACATCCGTCGATTGATTTGCAAGCTTCGTTAATCTTCGCGATACGACGACGTCCCTACGAGTTCGTCGACGCGTCAGCAGTTTGCATTTTCAACTTTTACGAACACAAACGTGCACTGGACATATATTATTCCGATATCGATTAATACTTCCGACGTAGAATTAAAAGAAAGAAGAGAAGCAATCACGAAACTCCCATTCGTTTGCCGTTCATTTTCACGAGAACGGCGCCATTCAGCGTCGAAACGCGTCAAATCCACCGCTACCGCATCAGCGATGCGTCAAAGCGCTCGATTGACTCGTGAAAGTCGAATGATACCGAGTTCCAATGCATTTGAAGCTTCCCTTTTTTACTACGAAGATACGCAAAATATATCGTACCATTTCGCGTAACAATGTTGCAAAGAATCAATTTGTCAATTTACGTATATTTCTTTACAACACATTATACACTGATTCGGAAAATGAAATTTTCATCGAAAAATTTTCGATCTCTCAACATTTTAAGCGGTAAAGCCTCTACTTTCGCATCCTGAAATTCAGTTTTCTCGTAGAAGCTTTTACATCGAGAGACGGAATGCCATGGACGCAGTGGGTTGGCAATTAAGCGATTGCGGACTTTGTCATTACCACCTAATGGCAAAGTCCGCAGTCACTTAGTTGCCAACCCAATATATCGCGGATGGTTTTTGTCGTAGAAAATTTGTAAAATTCGTGCAACTCTATAGAATTCGTGGACGAGCGTAGTATACATAAACGAATATTACGTATAAATTTGAATTTGTAAGGAATTATTTTAAGCGAACGAAATCGAGAAAGATCGAGTATTACGAAGAATATTTGATCCTCAACTAATTTCCAAGGCGATCGACGAAATTTTTCGATGCAACTCGGACGCAGGACGTTTAATTGGGTTTTCCAAGTTATCCTGGTCGTCCCTTTTCTTGCGTTCGTCTTTTTGCACCGTCGCGATAAGCTGTCGTTTCATGATTCTGCCATAATACTTTTAAAGGCAGTGGATGTTCCCTTACCGGAGGGAATTCTAGCGATTTTATTCAACTGGGCCAACTTGGATCGCTGTTATACTCGGCTATTACGTTCCATATTTTTTTATTTCTTCCACGAAATATATTTATTATAAAAACTACATTTAACGTTAGTTCGTTATCGAGCAATTTTCATCTGCGATAATATCCTCACGGAGAATCGTTATTAATTAAAATTCGACGAATATCTAATAATTAAACACATACAAAATTCGATTGAGTTTTAATTGATATCCAGGTGTAATTTATTAACATACAGCGAACCTTTTAAATAAACATTATCATCGAACGTTTGCAACGTTCCACTTACTTTGTGAAAATGTACAAACGACCAACAGATATTACGTAAACTCTTGCGATTATTTTTCCTACTATCACGATGTTCCATAACGTAGATTCGTTGAAAGGTAATCGCACATGAAATATCAAGTCGAACAGTCCAAGATAATTATTTAGTACTTTGGACGAAACTTCTAATTCTAAGAATCGTCGATTACCGCTTTTCATTTGGTACTGACATTTCCGAGTTTATCTCTAATCTACATAATGCATAAAGATATCTCAACATTATAACTAAACGCAAACGCATCCGACCCTCGAACGACAAACTTTCGTCTCGAATCGTCTTTATACTGTTTGCAGACACGTTACGTTCGCGTATCTCGCGCATACGTTCGCGTTCCTGACTCTATCAATGCTATATTCTCGTTGATTTTCGGAAAGGCATCGCGATGCGGTATTCCGCTCGAATCGTTCTACCACTGCAACGTTATCGCGCTGATATTATATCGTTGCTGCGATAAAACGACGTTGCTGCGCCGTTATTGCACTGTGTACGGGATATGTTTATGTAAAATCCTCGTTACGCGGATATTACAGACTTTCGTACGAGCGGATTATTTGCAGTTATCTTTGACGAATGTTTCATAAGGAGAGGTTAACGGAAAGATAAAATTCTTTATCACAGGCAAACAGGCGGAGACTTAAAAATCTTGTCGGGAATATTTTATAAGCTGCCCTTCTGGATTATGTCAATAGAACGTACCTAGTATCTCGCGTTTACATACTTTTGCTGCGACTCGAAGAGCTGAGAGTAAACGAGGGGACTTTTACCTCGCGAGATCTCGATATCTAAACGTTTTCTTTATTTTCGTTAACCCGTAAGCAATGAAACGAAATAATTCGCAAACTCGTATAAACGTTGCAAAATATAACTTTTAGTTACGACGAAGATCAAACAACGACGACTTTAGCATCGAAATGGTTTCTCGATAATAACGCGGCATTTCTCGCCAATCGAAAATTATTTCTTGGTATTAACGTGCACTATAATCGTGATTAAATATAATTTATGATAAATGTTTCTAACATTAAAAACATAACTTTCTAAGGATAAAGCTAACGATAGAAACCTTACAAAATTTCAATGTCGACCCTTTGCACTGCAATTTTATTTCAATTTCGTTACCAGCAGCTGCCAACGCTTTTAAGTGTTTTATTTGAAATTTACTTTAACCAAAAAATAAGACAATTTAAATAAATAAAGGAAGAAAGAAATTCACTTAAATAGCAGTTTTATTCACGCTATTGCTGTATTTTGTCATTTTTAAGCGTATGATATATCTTGAAACAATTTCCAGGATGCGATCCTGCTTTTCTTTCGCACGTTCCAAAAAAAAAATTCTTCCTGCCGTAGTCTCTGGTCTTGTCTAACTTTGCAACGACATACGCGATGATACCACATTCGAACGCTGTTATTTCAAGGGAAAAACGATCGAGACTTATTTCGGTGGAGCCAGTTGTACGTCCTCAGACAGCGAAGAATTTGCGGTGTTTTTAACAAAATCAATGGGTCTGAGAATCTCGGAAGGCTGGACAACAGCCAGATTCGGGTGTCGTCTGAGAGAGGACACTGAACTGTCGTTTCGATCTCTCGCTCTGCAAATTTACCAGGCCTTTTACACGCCCGTGGATAAAAAGCGCTGGGACTCGAGCCAAACAGATCGGTAACGATTCGGGAATAGAGAAACAATGGTACAAAGGGAAAGCACACGACACGACCAACTCGTACTTTGAATTTTTATCGACGCATTGGTTGGCAAGCGGCTTGGTTTTTACACCTCGTCGAACGTGACTACACCTTGCGCCGTGATTACACCGTGATTACACCCTTGTACTCAAATGAATCTAGCTGTTGCAGGTTTCATTTCAAAGTACCTCTGCTCTGTCAAGTTTTTTTTCCAATCTGCGATAGCTTTGCATATTTTCTATGCTCGAAGGTGTTTACACATATTCTATGCTATAGTTTCTGTTGAGAAACGTATAATTTTCTGTGCTGTACTGGGTTAGATGCGTGGTGGAAACACTAGTATTTGAGTGTCAATGTGTGAAAGTATGTGTGTGTGCGGCGTCTGGAAAACAGACGAAGGAAAATAGTCAGAGTCGGTCACAGTCGGTGAAGAGTCGGTTAAGGGTCGAGTATGGAAGATTTTTATTTTTATTTTATTTGTTAGTGTTAAGATATAGCGGGGATTGGATAAGCAAATAATTTAATTTATTTAACGGCACAACTGTTATACATATATCTTATATTCTAAGGCTTACTCGCACGCTCTCTTGTTGTCAACCGACTCTTCCAGATGCTTCTAAACGACTGACTGACTGACTAACGACTCTTTGCCTAACAAAGACCTGGACGACCTCTAACGCTTACACACACATATTCACATGTTGACACTCAAAAACTAGTGTTTCCATCACGCATCTGACCCAGGACAGCACAGAAAATTATACATATCCCAACAGTTAGAATATTTACAAACAATTCTTACACAGAATTTTTAGTAAATTAGTTTGGCGTGGTTCTGTGGCTTGGAATATATAAGTTAGAGCGAGTTAGATCCTTCTTGAATCTGGTGTTTCAATCTAGGGGGTAATGCCTTTTTAGTCTGCGGGTCTGATCCGTTTTATCCAATAGTTGGGCGACTAACGGGTTTTGGTGATTGTTGACTCTTGTATGATATCTGTCTTTGAACTTTGCGATTTCTTCTTTGACCGTGGATAATTTAAGATCGCGATGGATCGTTTCGTTGGTAACATACCAAGGTGCGTCTATCAGGGATCTTAGAGTTTTCGATTGGAATCGTTGGAGGATTTCTATGTTGGAATTACTCGCTGTTCCCCATAGTTGGATCCCATAGGTCCAAACAGGTTTCAATATGGCTTTGTATAGAGTTATTTTACTCTGTATGTTTAAGCTGGAGCGCCCCCAAGGCAGTGTCCTCGGACCTCTGCTGTTCACCATCTACACTGCCGACCTACCAACCCTACCAGAAATAACGACTGCAACATTTGCCGACGACACAGCTCTACTAGCATCCGATGCAGACCCGACAATCGCCTCCTCAACGCTCCAGCGAGGTCTTGACTCTATGGAAAAATGGTTCCGCAAATGGCGCTTCAAAA